>PVJS01014251.1:0-40668 GCA_004027185.1 Glis glis
TAGACACACACACACACACACACACACACACACACAGAGTGAGCAGTCTCCTTTTTGCATTAGCTTTTTCTACTTTCCTTGCCATGGTGAGCTGCAGACTAAGTGAACTTGGAAAATCCAATGCATAGCAATAGCAGTCCAGATCTGTTGATTCTCCAATTGCCGGGATCTGTCCATGAGTGGATTCTAGTACTTCAAGGAAAGGATGGCCTGTATGTCCTTATGGAAACTGGAGAGTTATAAGCACATCCTTATGGAAGTGGTATGAGTCTTGCAATAATGAAAGTAAATAACAGAAGAGGGGGTGGGGATGGGAAAAAGGAGAATGGGTAAGAAATAGTTCAAATCATGCTATGTCCCTATATGAAGGTATCACTACCTGTCTCACTAATTTGTATGAGGAGGAGAGGTGGGTAGCCGGTGGGATCTGGAGAAAAATACACCAAGTGCTGTGTGTATGTATGTCTATAAATATACTTTGAACCTCACTATGGTGTATAATTGCAATGCAGTAATAAAACTATAAACAATAAATTTTAAAAAATGAAAATGAACTATCTAGCAATGGAATAGAAGTGATTGCAGCATTACAATTTTATTGCATGGTAGGGAATGTCACAGATCACTACCACACCTGCAGTGTGGTTAGACTGTAACACACACAAGGACAGAGCTCACACTTTATTTTTCTTCCAGCCAGAGCATTGAGAGCAGTCTGAAAAGCGGGTTCCCCAGAACCACCTGACAGGTTGCAGATTCATTAGATAATCACCAGCTGCTCATAACTAGAGAGCAATCGCTCGGTTATCACAGTCTGTCAATCACACATTTCTCTCGGGCTGCTCATGACCCACTGATGACTGTCTCTAATGTTCACATACAGCTGCAGGCTTCTGCCTCTGAGCTGAGAGGGACTCCACCACAGGAGACCCCTGGAAGGCTGAGCGTGCTTACTGAACCAGAGTAACTAAAAAAAAAAAAAAGTGTCAGCTGAGAGGTTAAATACAGTAGCCTGGAATTTCCTCCCCTACTCTGATCTAGAACTTAAGTAATTAAAATCACTACAAAATTTCTAGAGGCAATTGGTTAAAGCATAAAAAAAATTATAAAGTGTAAGACCTTTGAGTTGGCCTTTTTACCTCAAATTAGCAGAACAAATAGCTGAATATGTATGCAAACATTTTTAAAAGTTCCAAGGCTGTTTAACAGTGTTGTTTATATTTTGATAAAAAAGAATGATTGAGAGACATAACACTGACATTTGGACAAATGATATTAAAATGCCCATATATAAATATTATGGGCATTAATCAGTCACTTAAATGAGAGAGTTACTACATTCATTAACTTCATTACTCTCACCACTTTTAAGGTGGAAAGGAAGTTAAGTAGATAGTGACTGTGAGTATTGGCCTTTTAGAAATAAAAACCAAAGACTTTCTGAAGTTGTAAAATGTTAAAAGCAGTAGAAATTCAATTGTGATAGAAATTGTAAAACTACAGTGGGCATGGTAGCACATGCCCCTAAGCCAAGTACTTGGGAGACTGAGAATTGCATGTTCAAGGCCAGCCTCAACAATTTAGCGAAGCCCTTAGCAACTTAGAGAAATCCTGTCTAACAATAATAAAAAGGCTGGGGATCTAGCTCAGAGGTAGAACACCAGTACCACACACACACACACACACACACACACAGAAATTGTAAACAAAACAATTCCAGTTGTCTATAATATGCAAGATATTTAATTAGAGTTAATTTTATAAGTTTAGAATATAAATTTAGTATATCAAGTAATTTAGAGAATTTTCAAATCAAATTTCAGGAAGAAATGTGTTTTGTTTTTATTGTTGATACTTATCTCTCTATACCCATGTTTTATTATCTCTAGTTTTGGACTTCTGTGATAGGACTCTGTTTTCTGACATTTGGTATAGGGATTAGTGTCACTTTCCCAAGTCTATTCTTGTAATGTGAAATTTTTTTTTTGCTTTAATTAAGAAGTGAAGGTATGTTTTGCACATCACGAAAATACCAAAGCAGATCATAAATAACAAGAAGATTCTATCTTTAGCCACCGTTTCTTCCTTTTTACTCTACATAGGCTACAAATGTTAACAAATGTCCTCTCAAAATGATTACCAATGAATGCCAAACAATAATATTTGAAAATAACAAATTTTGACTTTTCCTCAAATTATAAATTCTAGCTGCAAAGTTCTTTTTTTATGTCATGAAAACTTCTCTCTGAGGTCTACTCTGTTGTTGTGTAAGATCTCAGTTTTTAAATTTATGAGTTCTTTTCTTTTACCATAATTTCTTGGCATGAAGACTAAACACACATTTTTTTTGCGGTACTGGGGATTGAACCCAGGGGCGTTCTACCTCCAAGCTACACCTCCAGTCCCATTTTATTTTTATTCCTTATTTTGAAAGACGGTCTCACTAAGTTGCAGATGGCCTTACTAAATAGCTGAGGCTGGCCGCGAACCTGCAATCCTCTTGTCTCAGCCTCTCAAGTACTGGGATTTCAAGTGTGTGCCACCACGTCTGGCTCTACACATACATTTCTAATTGAAGATTAATTGTATAATTTTGAGAAAAATTTTTAAAAAACATGATGATAGAAATAAGATTTATTCTATTTAACTCCTTTCCTGTAATTATTAGAAAGTCTGTTTTGCTTTCTTCACCTTCTGTATAATGATTTTGAAAAACAGACATTCTATTTTCTATTCCATTACTGGTTTTCTTAACATTCCCTCCTTTGTTTCTGGTTTCCATTCTCCTCTTTGTTGATTGGTTTAATGCTTCTCATAGTTCCACAATGATTTAAGTTAAACTCCACATTTACAATTATATTAAGAGATACCTTAATTTCCAACTACTGCGTGGGATTTCTTGTCTCCCAATATTCATAAACCTCTTCTTACTTAGGATTTGTTGTATTCCTTTCATATAGTTGTGGCCTTGTGATTAAGTTTGTGTCAAAGAGAAACAAGTTAAAATATTAGCTGGACTTCAGGGAATGTTCATTGAAATGAATTTGCAATCTTTTCCCCTACCGTTTTTCTTTCTGCAACTGAACGTGGCTCATGCTGGCTCCAACCACAGCAGCCATCTTGGATTACTGTTGACCTAGAGAACAGATGCTTCTTTCTGAAAATAATCAAAGCCTGGGACCTAGTGACCACAGAACCACTATGTCATCTAGATACTACCAAGTCACAAGCACCTCTTACTTGAGACGAGCACTTTCTGACATTAGGAATTGTCATGTGGGGAGTTCAGGTTTTAGGTTGCAAAAATCATTCCTAACTGATAAACTGTATGTATTTAATTGTCAGCAACTATCCTTTGAAATGAAAGCAAGGGGACCAGGAATTTTGATGTATGTCCCTCTTCTGTACTAATCCTTATTTTCGTATGTGTTTAATATTACATAGGGTCATGAATGCTTATGGTCCTATTCTTTAGTTATGGTCAATTGTAAAGAAGGATCAATTTTATTTTGCAAAATATAAAAATGTTTTCTGGTATTCTAATGTAGAAACTTTCTCTAAATTTGCCTTGTTATTTTAATGATGAATTGTAAAATTTTTTAAATCCGGAACTATTTTCCATTTTCTATTTTAGTGAAACACATCACCCTTCACCTTTAATATCTTTTTGCCCTTAATATCTTATTATTTAATATCTTCTTTTAAAACTATTTCTATATACTTTTTCATGTGATTTTTAAATATTAGACTATTTCTGTTTTATTTCACTTAACACAGCTGATTACTTAACACAGTATGATTTCCCTTCGAATAACATTAAGTATAATGATAATGCCCATGTTAAAGAATATCTCTTGAATTCAACTTCTACATATGTATATAAATATAAAAATTTGTTCTAATCTGCATATGCCAGTGGATGATTTCAACGTAAAATTCTTATTGTTATTAAGTAGGTGCATGCCTATTTGTTGTATATTTTCCATTAATCTATTAATTCATTGGGTAATTTTTTAAAAAGTATGTATTCATAAATGTTTATCTTTTCCCGAGGTAACCAAAAAGAAATTAAAAGACTTTTAACCTCAATATATAAAAAATTATAGACGAGAATGTCAAGTTGGTAAAATACAGGATTTATTGCACTGCAACTTGTATTTTCTGAGTTAAAGTTCATATCATATTTTATCACACTTTCTATCAGTCATTTATATAACCTCAGTCAAATAACAGAATGCCATGTTGATTGAATATCAATAATTTTTCCATCTTTCTTCTCATATTTTAGTTGTCAAAACACAATGAATCATTATCAGCAGCGTCTTCAGGCATAATATTCTTTGCTCCCTCTTAGTACCTATTTCTGTATTTGTTTCCTTCTCCAAAGCTGAGCCATCACCAACTCTCCAGGAAACCCAATTTACAAACAAAACCACTTTTATTTTCACATCACAGCAAAGAGCTGGGTTCATAACTAGTGACGAGGATGCATGTAGTTGCGCCCGGCATCCTCGTCTAAGGTGGGTCTGTTTGGCTTCTGGAGGTACCCAGGCATTTCCTCTGGCTCTGGATACATGTAAGGACTGCCTGAGGCTTAAGACTGAAAAGAGAGTTCTTCTGTTTAAACTAAAACTTCAAATAAGTTGTTTTTACATTCCCCATCCAAAAAAGAAAAAAAAAGGAAAATACTAGGATTTTTTATTACTTTGTAAAAAGCCTGTTTATTTAAAAGAAAATTGGGACAGAGGCTTTGATCCTTCATTCAAAATAATGTGATAATCAAAATAATTCTATTTGCAAGTTGCCCAAACTACATACTTTCTCAGTTACTAGCATACAATAGCATTTTGCTATACAAGTGAATCTTTATTTTCATTCTTATTATCACATCTATAGACATCCCTATAACTTAAATACAAAAAATGAAATATAATGTATTTTGAATTTATTTTTGTGTGTTGGTACACTGAGTCCGTGACCTTGGTCTCCTTTCTTTCAATCTTACAATTCACATAAGATGCATTATATAGATAATTTTGAAAAGAATACTCAAATACCTCTAGTAAATTTCCACTGTGTTAAAAATAACAGCATTTGATACAGGAAGTAAAAATAATGCAATACTGATATAATAGTAAATAATTTTTATATTGACCTTTAGCTTTTCAACCCCACCAAATATTTCTTTTGATGTCCACCTCAGTCCCGGGTGGTCGGATGATAAAAGTGTGAAGTGTGTACTATCCTAGGTAACAAGCCCTGATTCTGAGTCCAAGAACAGTGGCTTGCTGGGATCCTTTTCTTCTGAAGACTGGGAGCCTGTTACAGATGTCTTACCTGCTGCTAGTGAAAGAGATTCGATTTCAAAATAACTTGGAGGAAGTTCCTTTAAGCTACCCCCTACCGATTTTCATCTGGAATGCTTGGGGACTCCTTTACAAAGAAGCAACTTGGGCTACAATATATAAAGATAAAAGTTTTCTGCTTTTAATCCAGCTAGTGAAATCATATGTCTGTAAAGTTGTGTCGGCTTAGTCATCTAACGGATGCCCCCACCTCTAGGTGAGACTGTGTTGTGACTGGTCACCTTTCCAAGGGTCAGAGGAACCTACAGGTGCCCTACACAGATGAGCAGGCATTTGGGAGAGGTGAATTTTACCTTAATGGGCTGTAGAGAGTCCAACACAGGGTCTAAAGGCTAGAAAAGGAACTAGTATGTCTGAGAAAGAATGGGGGTTCTTTTTTAGAATTAGATAATGTTATATCATTAAAAACAAATGAAAACAATGGTCTTGGATCCAAGGTTATCCCTAAACTCTTTGCACTCTTTCTAGTAATAATTTTCCACATAAAATTAAAAGGGAAATAGTTATGGCTACATGAATTTAATTATAATATGCTATGCATTTTTTGAAAAGTTTATATATGAATTATCTTACTTACTAGAAATTAGCACTAAGTCCAAAAGTAATTTCAGTAGCTAAATATTATTTAATGTGTCAGATATAATTGCTAGGTCATTTCCTGATTGGTTGTTTTTGGAAGCTTATAAAAATAAGCTTGACAATTTTCTTTTCTGTGTTTGTTTTTTTCTGTCTTAAGAATTTTTAAAATGGTTCAAGACCATGAAAATTCTTTCCCCAACTGTGGTCAACAGAACCTGTACTTTCATAAGAGTAGATTTTATCTTACCTTATAAATGGAAAGTATCTTTTATTTGTATCATAAAACTACTATATTGTAGTTTTTCTAATAGTAGTCTTATTTGCCAATGCGTTATCTGGTCTTCCTTTTTTAAATTGTAATTTCTGTTCCTTAATCTTTATTTTTTAAATTTGTATATGTCACAAAGATACATATTTAATACTTATTTAAAATAATAGCAAAAGTTATATTTTATGGAAAATTTAAAATATAGTGTGTTTAATATTTTGTAAAACACCCATGAAAACTATATAAGGCAAAATAAAAGTGTATTAAAAATTTTTCACAGGGCTGGGGGTGTATCTCAGGGGTAGAGACCTTGCTTAGCTAGATGTTGCCCACAACTATGGTCCTAACCTATCTGCCATGAGTAAGAGCCCAAGACCCACCAGGTGACATAGAACCACAGTTATAATTGTCACATATAACTGCTTACTATATAAGGCTGCAGGTTTATCTACTCTAGGGAGTAGTCTGATGATATAAAAAGGTAATTTAATTACATAGTAGTGGCTTTTAAGTCCATCACTTGAATGGGCGTTATATTAGCAGCTTCTTACCCAGATAGACAGTTTAAAAAATCTTAACTAACATCGCTCTCAAAATTTAGATGCTGTAAGATAACATTGGGCCAAATTCTACCTTGTTGATTCAAGTGGGAATCATATATTTTCCATAACACTGGTGAGAGTCTCTCAATGGAAGGCCCAGATATTTCATCATAACAAGGACCAATGGTGATCCTCTTTTAATTATAAAAGATCTTTTAAATGTTCTCAGCTTTTAGTCATGCCTCTCCACCACCATGATATACTGGTCTTCAAAATTCTGAATCACATAAATAGAAAAGATGATGTGTTGTCCCAAGTGTTGTTTAGACTAGGATAACAGATTATCAAGGTGACCGGGAGGAGTGACCTAAGTCAGACACGTATTAGGTTGGACACAAGGAAGATTTTTTAACATGTTGCTTCATTTCGTCATCACAACAATCCAAAATAAGATTGTTCCGAGCTTGTATTTCTCCTACTATATTACTTTGGTGCTTCTTTTATTGAATTCCCACCTGAAAAATACTCGACCATTTCGGGGAGAAATGTATATGTTGTGGGGAAGAAGTTGACTATGTAACTCATATTGAAAGGAGATGCTATAGATTTTAGCTCCTATTTATAGGTGCCATAAATATTAACTGAGAAAGTGTCTACATGGTCTTAACCACCTGGGAGAATGTGGACAAAACAAATAGATAAGCCAAATATTGCTAAATAACTGTACATTGGGCATCATGTAGTTAAATGATCATAGGCTTGGTGTCATTTATTTTTTAACATTTTACATAATTGTTTATTACTAAAAATACAGCTGAGAAAAAACTTCATTCTCTTCCCCCAACTCACATTAAGGAGTAGCCAAAATATTTTATATTAAATTTATTTTAATGATAGACAAAAACATTAAAATTCTACATATTAATAAAGTACCATGTGATATAAATATTATATAATCCTTAAATCAGGTTAAACATATCTATCTCCTCTTTTGTCATTTCTTTATTGTGAAAACTTTCAAAATCCATTCTTCCAACTTTTTGAAATGTACAGTGCATTTTTTTTTCAGTACTGGGGATTGAACCCAGGGGCATTCTACCTGTGAGCTACACCCCTATTTTTTATTCTTTACATTTGAAACAGGGTCTCACTAAGTTGCGGAGGGTCTCACTAAGTAGCTGAGGCTGGCCATGAACCCGGATCCTCCGGTCTCAGCCTCTATTGTGATTATGTTTGCTATGTGTTCCATGTCTCAGATAAATTCAGAAAATGAGATAATTTTTAATCAGTATCGTGCTGATTTTAAGAGTTTATAATTGGTTTCCTCTTTCTCTACAATCCTTTCATTAAATAGTATTTTTCATTAAAAGTTTTCTAGGATGTGAAAGGTCACGGATGTGTATTATAGGTTTGTCAGCTTTGTAAGAGATATTTTTGGGTAAATTACTCAGTCTCCCAGTTTCTATTTTCTGGACTTAAACTGCACAACAAGATGATATGTGTATTATTCACTGCAATATGCAAGTAGCTAGCACATAGCAAATGTGTCTCAGCACAATTTGTCTCTTTCAGTTTTCTTCTTCTTTCAGACTTAATTAATTAATTATCACAGCAATTCTTAAGCAATAAGTACTGATTTACAAATATTTAAATGCTGTCATATTGTTCAGTTGTTTTAATTTCTTTTTTATGATTATCTGTTTTTCAGCATCTTTAGAAAGCAATTTATGAAAGTGTAGCTGTGGTTTATTGCAACACATTACTAATAAGTTACCTCATTATAAGCTATTTAGCGCTCAAAGATGGTATTCTGTTGCAGAATTGTTGACAAGCTAGATGAATACTTAAAGGATCACCAACCTGAAGATATTAGATCGGGATCAACAAACCACTCATTGAAAATGCATTTCGGTAAAACTGTTAATACTTATTTCAGTCCTAATCATTTTAGAATCATTACATGTTAGTAAGATGATCGGAAACATTTATATTCACACTCCAAATCTTCAGTTCTGAATAAAACTCCTTCTATTCTAATGCAATATTTCCAAGTCCTTTTGTGTCAAGTCAAAAGTTCCTCGGGTTTTCAGGTCTTGCAATACCTGGTTAGCATTTCTAGTCATATAATTCTCCTTTCTTTATTCCCTAAGCACAAATAGATGTATGATTGAAACATTGAAACTCTCCCTCTCTGTTGCTCAGGTTGCTTCTCTTGAAAGATGAATTACTCCACATAACCTTTACATCTTTCATTTCTTTTTTAAGGCTAACTCTGTCATGGGCAGGTATTGATCATTCATCTCTTCCCCTGAACTTCTCTGCCATTAAGCCATGGTCTAATGTTCTACTAACGCTTCTTTTTCTCTGTACTCACATCCTATTATGATTTGCTCAGGCATCTCATTGCTTGAGAATGTAGAAGAGGGAAATGGACCAGGAGCTGGGTCTTCAGGTTCCATGGATGGAAAGAATCTGTACCTATGAACCATTCATTTTTTTTTCCCCTTTGGTATGGGAGATTGAATGCAAGGGCATTCAACTTCCAAGCTATATCCCTAGCCCTATTTTTTTTATTTATTTTGTTTTTCTTTATCTATTTATTTATTTCTTAGTGGTACTGGAAATTGAAATCAGGGGCATTCTACCTCCAAGCTACACCCCCAATCCTTTATATTTTTTTGTTTTAGAACCAGGATCTTGCTAAGTTGCTGAGAGCTTCCCTAAATTGCTTGAGGCTGTTCTTGAATCTGCGATCCTCCTGTCTCAGCCTCCCACATACTGGGATTACAGGCATACACCACCATGTCCGACTTATTATTTTTATTTATTTTTTTACTTTGCAACAGGGTATTTCCATGTTGCTGAGAGTCTTGCTACATTGCTAAGGCTGTCCTGGAATCTGAGATCCTCATGTCTCAACCTTCCAAGTACTGGGATTACAGGGGTGAACTACCACGCCTGGTTTGAACAATTTAATTATGTATGCTGCTGCTTAATTGTAGGACTCTACACCTTGAAACCATTTTTGAAAAGCATTTTGGGAAAAGTATTATAAAAGCACATTATTTGATGCAATTAAGTTTACATAGGCCCAGAAGCAGGAACAATAACATGGCCATTAATGGAGTTTGGATTATGCCGAAAACCAACATAAGCCATTTAAAAACCATTTTACATAATTGCTTCTGGTAATAATAATAAATATTTTAACAACAAAAAAGTAAAATGCTCACCATCACACAGTCTTATTTTATTGCAAAATAAAAACTAGACGAGTCCCTGAATGAAGCACTTTAAACTATTTAAGAGAAATTGAGCAAACCTATCCCCACCAGACATTTATTAAATCTATAATTATGCAAAATTCTCTCTAATTATGGTACATGGAGTGCTGAATTTTCTTTATACTCTAAGTGTTTACAGTGAATCTGGCCAGGCTGACAATATATGCAATGATATCATGAAATATACTAAATAAGGATGAACACTAAACTAGTCATTAAATAAGAGGTAATATTTTCATTACATATTATTTTCAGTAGAACTAATTTAAATAACGCATAGTGAAAGGTAGTAACACAAAGAGTATCAAGGTAAAATAGTTTTCAAATTTTGCTTTACTTTTTTTTTGATGGTGGTGGTGGTACTGGGAATTGAACCCAGGGGCATTCTACCTCTGAGTTATATATATATATATATAGTTTTTTTTTTTTGAAACAGGGTCTTGCTAAGTTGCTGAGGCTGGCCTTGAACCTTGATCCACCTGTCTCAGCCTCCCAAGTATTGAGATTACAGGTGTGCACCACCAGGCCCAGCTTTTGCTTTAAGAGACAGAAAGAGATTACCCTTGCTAAAACCAAACCTTGATTCGCCTTTTCTCCTTGTTTTGGAATGTATCTCCCCCGTCTTTCGTAAACTTTGTCATTGGGTAGTCACTCCTATAAATTTTCATGGGTGCTCTGGAACCTGAGTTCTGCTGTCAGAGTTATATTCACTCAGCATTTTATAGCAGAGTTACATTGCCTGTCAATAGGGAGTATCGCTTTGCATAAATCTGAGACTCACCTAATGTCTGACCGGATAGAGGTGGCATGATGAATTCAGACTCACATCATTGACAGTTCTTTATCCTTGAATTACTTAATTACTTAACTAAGAAATTTCTCATTGGTAATTTGTTTGCATTAATGTTTTCTTAATTGTAATGTGATCTTTGATTCTACACCCAATTTTTCATCTATCTAGGGATATTTTTCTGTATAAATTTAAAATCTTTCTTTTCAAAGAGTTTATTATTATTATTTTCTATATCAGGTGCCTCTACAGTTCATGAACACCAAATAAAAATGTTGGAATCTGAATGACTGAATTCAAATTCTGGCCTCAAAACTTAAAATTGCATGTTTCTAAGTACGCTATTTACATTTCCTCTCAATTTAGTCATAAAATGCAAAGAATGATAGTGTTATGATGATAGAAGTTTGTGTGAATAAAATAAGCTAAGACATGTAAGATAGTTTGAATAATCAATGCATATATCAAGTGCTCCATTTAAGAAAGCCATCATGACTATCATACACCTCTCCTTTTAGTGCAACCACTTTTCCATCCATATTGCTGTGGTCCACTAGCATCCATCCCTTTATTTGCTTCTTCTTCTCTCACTATTCTTATCTCAAGACTAGGCAGTATGTCAGAGATCATTCATCGGCTCTGCCATTTTCCTTTCTGTTTGTCATTCCTTTTTGGTCTTGAGGGGTGTGCTTAGGGTATTTATTTTGCTTCCTTACAGCTACAATCTCATTCTGTTGTTTTATCATCTATTTCAGTTATTCTTATTGAATCATGTTAAATATTATTTTATTTTACAGAATGATCAGTTTATGGAGACTTGTCTTCTGTTCCACGTGCTATGTTCCACTCATAAATTGGTATGATTTTCTTATTGGGTTTTCCTTCCTTCCTTCCTTCTTTCCTCCCTCCCTTCCTCCCTCCCTCCCTCCCTTCTTTCCTCCCTCCTTACCTCCCTCCCTCCTTCCTTCCATCTTTCATTCTTTCCTTCATTCTCTTCTGATGTTCGTTTACATAGTTTGAATTCCATATATTTTTGTTGGTATATTTTTGTTGGTATTTTTCTTATTACTTGGTTGCTTCATTTCAGTTATGGTTATGTGCAATATTTTTATCTAGAAATTCAGTTTACACTGTTATAGCCTGGGTGAATTCTTAACATGCTTCCCCCATTACCACTGACCTGTTGCCTTCTCTATGCCTTGCAGTTGCGGGGGGCGGGTATATTGTATCACCCACTAGAGAAGGAGTAACAGGGTAAGTAGAGGCAGGATGGGAATGATGCTTTGTTGGCACAGCTGGTCTTGAGTAAACTGCTATTAAATGCTTTCTAAAAGGACTCCTAAGGGAATATGGCTTGTGTGTGGAGGGTATCTACAACATACTGCCCTGTTCTTGTAGGTTGGATCTTGAGACATCTTCTCCTCTTCTGTTTGATGTGGTTTGTGAATGCAGATATACATATAGATTGATAGGTATATAGATATGTCATATGTTTGCTTATTTCTTTTTGGAATAGAAAAGGGAGATTTGAGGGCTTGTCCTTAGTCCACTACTTTTTTCCAAAAAGGTAATCAAGTATTTCCAAACTACCAGATACCAGCTATTGACAACATATAATTAAGTCCTTCCAGAAACAGATAAGTATATAAAAATTATTTGGCTATGATTCCACTTATGGGTATGATTAAAAATCAATTGCTGGAGCTAACAGACCTAAAAATAGCAGACTTCAGCTGGGCATGGTGGCACATGCCTATAATCCCAGTGCTTGGGAGACTGAGACAAGAGGATCACAAGTTCAAGGCCATCCTCAGCACTTAGCCAGACCATGTTTCAAAAATAAAAAATGAATAAAAGGGCTAAGGGTGTGGCTCAGAGGTCAAATGCTCCAATCTACAGTACCACACACACAAAAAGCAGATTTCTAAATACATATTTTAAGCCGGGCATGGTGGCTCATGCTTGTAATCCCAGTACTTGAGAGGCTGAGACTGGAGGAGCCGGGTTCCTGGCCAGCCTCAGCTACTTAGTGAGGCCCTCCGCAACTTAGTGAGACCCTGTTTTAAAATAAAGAATAAAAAATCGGGCTGCAGGTGGTAGCTCAGAGGTAGAATGCACCTGGGTTCAATCCCCAGTACCAGCAAAAAAATAAATAAATAAAAATAAAAAATAAAATAAAGACAGATTTTAAATAAATTATTATATAAACTCTTATCATATAGCTGCAATATTTGATATTCAAACAATATAAGAACCTGAATAGTTTGGATCCTGCATCAGAAAATAAGGAGAAAACATCTAAACACTACATAGACACAATATTCCTTATTTCTGTAAAAACATACCCGTTCTAGTTGAAACAGGTTATATTCTAGATTTCCTATATTCACAGAGTGAGAGTCACTTGGTCTATATTAAATTTTCCAATAATTTCCATTTTGCTCGCAAATATATGCATTCTTAAGCTAAATTCAAAGCTATAATTAGCTAAGAGAAAGATTAATGAGATTTCAGAAAAACAAAGATTACTTTCAGTACAAACTGTCTCTGGTATAATTATAGCTTAATGTTTTGGCCACCAGTGAATTTTAAAACAATTTTATAGCAAATCATAACCCTGAATCATTTTAGCTAGAGCTGAGCTACAGAAGCAGATTTCTAGCTTCAAAATGAAAGGAACTTCCATGAGAAGAAAGCATATTGATTGAGTGAAAATCCTGATTATTTTAATCACTGACATAATGTGCTTGAAAGCTCCAATCTGATACAAATGTTGTTGATTAGATAGATGCAAAGGAATCAAAGTTAAATAGGGTGGCAGTTGATCTTACCCTCTCCAATCTCCAGCAGGTACTGTCCAAGGCCTCACAGTTCCAAGCTGGCTTATGTAATGCTTATAGCATAATAATGGTTTTAACCGAGGACACTCACTTTTACATCCCGGCTTGATTTACTGTTTGAGCCAGAATAACTCCTTTTAGAATGTCTGGAACAGCAGGTTGTCCACTAATATGCATAGCAATGAGTTCTATTTTTAAAAGGCCTGCTTCTCAGCAAGTGATATGTTTCTCTAAAGATTCACAACTGGAAGTATTGTCCTACGGAAAAAAAATCCTTCATGTCCTGCTTTTCTATTCACTCATAAGCCATGAAACTGAGATGCTAAAATGATTGCATTTGTTTCAAAATGTGTGACTCTACATTCAAAAGTTCCTCTTACAAAAGGATGCAGATAAACTGTGGCAACAAAACCAATGTTTGGTATATTTTCACTGCTAGGGATTGCTTAAATATTTATAAATCCAGTTGAAAGTATGGAGACTGTAGTTGTACTGTACAATTTTGTGTTAAAGTTTTATTGTGATTAGAGCAGACTGTAGTCATAATTTGTCCCTTGGGGGGAATATTTTCCATTACTAAATCCCTGCCTGAAAGTTTATTTTTTCTTTCCAGCTTGATAATGGTGTTTGCCAAATAAGCAATAGAAGAAACAATGTTTAAACAGCACACACACACAGACACACACACACACACACACACACACACACACACAAGTGCAAGCACATGTGCACAACATATAAAAACTAAAATGGAAATTAGACATAGTGGCTCATGCCTGTAAACCCAGTACTTGGGAGGCTGAGAAAAAGAGGATCACAAGTTTAAGACCAGACTCAGTATCTCAATCAACATCCTCACTGATATAATCCAAGACAACTGACCACAAACTTTAGAGAAAGGAAGAATTATTTGCTCACAGTATGTTTTGGAGATCTCAAAGTTTCAGTCCATGTTAGGCTGGGTTACATCTGCAGAGCTCAGCGCATGGTGGTGGGAAGCAGAGAGGGAAAGAGAGCAAGGGTTCTCCTCTCACATCATGGAGGCAGGAAGCAGAGAAAACAAGCAAGCAAGCAAGGGATTCAAAGACGAAAGCACAGTCCCTAAGGCCACACCACCCAGGGACCCACCTTCTCCAGCCACACCTCATCTACCTAGGTTATCACCCAGTAAATCCATTACAATGGATTTATCCACTGATAGATTACAACCCTCCTGACTTAATTACATCAACTCTGAATATTAATACATGAGTTCTTCAATATAGTATGACTCAGGAAACTAGTGAGACCCTGTATCAAAATAAAAAAAAATAAAATAGAATAGGCCTGGGGGCATAGCTTGGAGGCACAATGCCCCTAGGTTCAATACCCAGTACGACATACACACACACAAAAAAAAAACACAACTAAAATACAGACATGAGTTAATCAATACTACTCAGCAGTTCATGATGTTTTATCACTGTGTACTACAAACATCTTAGTTTTATTTTAACTTTTTCATTTTCAATTCATGTTCTCATTTCCTTCATCACTATGTGAACCCACTTTAGTCTGATTAACATACGTCAATAAATACATGTGTGTCATTGCGAACTATATAGGATTCGCATCAGCGTGGTAGTTTTCTTCTAGACTGTTTTTGGCTTTCGGTTTCTTGGATTTTACAACACAGTATTATCCATATTGTGACATGTCTAGAATGATATTCCATATACTTAACAGTTCATGGCATGGGCACCCAACAATCAAAACTGATGATGGAAGTAATAAATGAGGCCATCTGTTTGGGGATGTGGGGGGGCCTGCTGGCTGAGTGCCAGGTCTGTCCATGAGTACTGCATCATGTCAGTAAGTACTTCCACAGTGTATTACAGGAGTATAGATTTGTATATACCAGCTATCTTATCTGGATTTTTAAATGACCTTTTCTCTCTTTTTTTTTTTTTTGCGGTACCGGGGATTGAACGCAGGGGCGTTCTACCTCCGCGCTACACCCCCGGCCCTATTTTTTATACTTTATTTTGAAACTGGGTCTCACGAAGTTGCAGAGGGCCTCACTAAGTAGAGAGAGAGAGACAGGAAGAGAGAGAGATAGAGAGAGCTGAGGCTGGCCGCGAACCTGGATCCTCCGGTCTCCGCCTCCCAAAGTACTGGGATTACAAGCGTGTGCCACCACGCCCGGCACCTTTTCTCTCTTAATGAACCTGTTGATGAACAGAATTTCTTATCCATTATTACTTGTGTTTTTATATTTCATTTAGAAAATACTTTCCAATCCTGAGGTTGTAATAATAGTACCTTTATTTTATTCCAAAAATTTTGTAATTTTCTCTTTCACATTTAAGTCTTCATTTATTATAAATTGATGTGTATGTTTTCTCTAGTCTTTTTTTTTTTTGTGTGTGTGTGTACTGGGGGTTAAACCCAAGGTTCTTCTACTTCTGAGCTACACCTCCAGCCCTTTTTAACTTTTATTTTTAAACAGGCATTGGCTTTGAATCTGGGATACTCCTGTGTCAGCCTCCTGAATACTGGGATTACTGGCCTGTGCCACTGTGTCAGGCTCCCACTAGTCTAATTTGCAAAACATTGTGGCTTTAAACTCTGTTGATATCATTATGCAAAATTTAACTTTAATATGTTAATATGGTGAACTTTATTCAATGCCTTCCTAATGTTAAATCAACTTGAATTTGTAGGGAGAAACTCACTCTTAACTTTTTTCAAAATATGCTCTCTTTTTATGTATTACTGGACTAAGTTTCCTAATTTTTCACGCATATTTTTATATCAATGTAGATTGATTAGATTTGCTTGCCACATGCAATCTTATCAAATTTTAGTATTAATTTTTTTTGAATTCCATAAAATAAATTATAGGTATACAAATATATATATATGTGTGTGAGTGTGTGTGTATGTATGTGTGTGTATCATTGCAAAATAATATTCAAGCAACCAACCTGCTATGAATAAGGAAAATAAAAGCTAATATCCACCCTGCATGATTAGTTTGGATGCATATAAAAAGAATAAGCAACAATTTAAATAAGCTACAATATCATCCAATTAACAAATCAGTTTAAGAAGGATGCTATGAGGACTATCACTTTTCAGAAGAAAAGCTGGTGCTGTTGAAAAAGGCTTTAAGGAGAATTCTTTTTTTTATTTTTTATTTTTTTGCGGTACTGAGAATTGAACCCAGGGCATTCTACCTCTGAGCTACACCCCAGCACTATTTTTTATTCTTTATTTGGAAACAGGGTCTTGCTAAGTTGTGGAGGGCCTCCCTAAGTAGCTGAGGCTGGCCGTGAACCCGGATCCTCCGGTCTCAGCTTCCCAAGTACTGGGATTACAAGCATGTGCCAACACGCCCGGCTTTTAAGGAGAATTCTGATGCTTGGAAAGAATATTGTAGTAAAGTTCTTATATTCTTTGTAAAATAAGATAATATTATTTGAAGGTAGAATGGGATAACTTAGAGATAACTTTACAATCTCACGGGAAACCATTAGAATAAATAGAGTACAAATTCAAGTTAAGATAAAAATGGAATATCAAAAAATATACAGTACTGAAAATGGGAAGATAAAGGGAGAGAAATAACAAAATAGGAGAAATTTAAAATAGGCACTTACAACCATGTCTATTATTGTATTAAATATAAAAGGACTTAATGTTTCATATGAAGAAAATAATAAAATATGCAACTCTGGGGCATTTAAACATACACATATAAAAATGTTCTTCAAATGAATTAACAAGGACTTTTTGAAGAAAATGTTAAATCCTAACAAGAGAGCAATACACATAACCAAATAAAGAGAAATACTGCGTCCGTTGAGATAAAAGGACAATATCAATATCATGAAGATCTCAGATCTAATTAAATAGACGAATAGATTTAATTCTAATGTATATTGAGTATGAATTTCATTTGTAAATGGTTTTCCTATATTAAATCCATAAAGAAGACTTCAGCTAATACAAAACATTCTTGCTAAGATTTATGAAGTGTCTGAGATTTTATTTTAATCTCAAAGCAATGAGTTAGGCTATCATAGCTTCAGGGTGCTGAATCAGAAATCAAGAACACCATCATATGCATTGCTGGAACACTGTTTTTTTTTTTTTTTGGTAGCAGTTATTTGAACTCTGGTTTCCACAAGTTGCACAAAGAGGGCCAAATGACAAATGCACAAGCAGTTGATCTGTTACAGAAGAGAAAGGCTGACATGGGAATGAAAATATTTGATAATGGTCACTATATTTGTTTGTCCTTTGAAGGGAGAAATTTTCTTAGTTTAACTGAGAAGTAAGCATGCCTACCCTTTGCTTCCTAAAGAGGATCATATCTCCATCTTTCAAGGGTACTCTATACAAGCATTCTTTTAAAAATCATAAGGGACATCATTCGCTCATGTTCTAAAACTTTTTTAATATTTAAGTAATTACAAATTTATAGGAATGGTAAAAGTAACTACCTAATATTTTTGTATTTTCACCTAGACTTACCAGCTGTTGAATCATGGCATTTGTTCTCTTTCTCTCTCTCTCTCTCTCTCTCTCTCTCTCTCTCATTATTTCTAACCATTTGAAGATAACATGAAGACATAATGTAACTCTGTCTCTTAATAACAACATGTATAACCATCAAAGTGTCCAGGAATTAAATAACTATTTATGCAAGCCTCCATTCTAATCCTCAGACTGGATTGAATTTCACCAATTGTTACAATAAAGTCATTTATGGACCCAGAATTCAGTTCAGTATTATACAAAACATTTAGTTGTTCTGTTCCTGTAATGTACTTCAAAATATATCATGACTATAACACAAAATGACTTCTATATTTAGCAGACTGACCCTTACCAACATCATTTTTCTATATGTTTTTCTTAATTAAAATAATTTAATTTCTTATTATGTGAAATAGTCCCAAAATATTTGTGTTATTCAGGAATGGGAAATATATTGAATTTGCTATATAAATTTTAATGGAATTCTTACTCATCTTGAATTACTTTAAAATAATATAGATATTTTACACAACAATATAAAAAATACATGCCAAGGAAATAATGATCTTAGTCTGGAACTATGCAAATAAATTTCACTTTCTTCTAAATCTCTGTTGATAATATGCAGCAAATATATCAAAAGCATATTAGAAAATTTGTAACTGAATCACTTTTACTTATGAAAGCTCCAAAGGATTCCAAGTAGATTAAATATTAAATTGTAGATATAATATAAGCAAGAATCGTACAGTGGTGCTGAGATATCATCTGAAATCGGCCATGTCTTAAATATACAATATTTCCCTCTTCTTTTTAACAGCATCATCCTCTAATTGCCCATCATACTACCCTAGAGAGGAAAAGGAAATCTCCAATACTATGACAAACAGCAAAGTAAACATAATTTAAATTGTTTGCAATATTTATAAGTTAACTGAGTATAAAATTCCCTTCACAAGTGGTTGAGAGCAACTGCTCTAAAATTCTCAGGGAAATATTAAAATAACTCCTCATTGAAGCTTTTGCATGATCAGGAAAAATATAGACACAAATAAAAATTAAGTAGAGTTTGTTTCTTATTTTTTTAAGCATGGAGGATGATAATTCAAGAAATGGAAGCAAATTCAATGTTTTTAGTGAAGCTTGGGGAAAATGAAATGTCATCTAGAAATTTCAGGACTCCATTGGGAACAGATAATATTCTTTCCTGCAGATATTATGCAGACCAAAAGAAATAATACTGTGGCATGTTCTCAGCATGAACAATGCAAAATGAAACACTTTCAGACTAAAGATACATCGTTTTCCAAGTAATATAGATGTTCATATTATTGTCTGTATTCTCAAGACAATTACAAGGCTTTGGAGGAACATGGAAGGTGTGTGTTTTACCTCATGCCCTTTAAAGAACAAAAAAAAATCAAGCCTTGCTTTGTAAAATAGGCTATAGTGGCCTACCATCATGAGCCATAGAAACTGATGTTTTAGAAAAGCTAGAACTCACCGAGTACTGTGTGCACTTAAGTCCCTATCACTCTGAACTACTGTATAATATGAGATTACAATGCACAATAAAAGTATATAAAATGATTTAAAATGACAAAAAAACAAAGAAAGACAAGTAAGAACTCTATATTTGAGAAACCAAACATGACACCTTTGTTCTATAAGACCAAATCATATCACCTGTGAAAGCTTCATGTTTTTTAACCCTGAGGAATAATTTTGTGAAATACATAATTAAATGATTAAAGTATATGACTTATGTAAAAATTATTTATACAATATTTATGATAGGACATGGCATTGTGGTTTCTTGAAATCATCCAGTTTGTCTTATTTTTTCACTAAATCTATGCACATATAACTTCCAAAATGATGAAAATTTGTGATTATGAATGGGGATCATTGATGCAAGGTACAGACATGCACAACTTTGACCCAACAAAGATAGATATGAACAGTAAGGAGGTAAGTAGGTAAGTAGGTAAATAGATTGATAGATGTGCAAATGGGTGAATAAAATAGAGGGAGAGGGAGTGGCATAGGACTGTGATACCAGTACTTGGGAGGCTGACACAGAAGGATTCCAGGTTTGAAGTCAGCCTCAGAAATTTAGAGAGACCCTGTTTCAAAAAATTAATTAATTAATTAATTAAATAAAAACAAAAGAGGGCTGGAGGTATAGCTCAGAGGTAGAATGCTTCTGGGTTCAATTTCCAGTAACACCCCCACCCCCCTGCCTACACACCCACACACCCCACACACATACACAATGAGGGACCATTACAGAGGGAAAGAGAACGAGAGAGAGAGAGAGAGAGAGAGAGAGAAACTGAATAATAAGAATTTTCAATAAAGGCCAGGCATGGTAGTGCACGTCTGTAATCCCAGTACCTGGTAGTCTGAGACAGGAGGATCACAGATTTGGGGTCAGCCTCAGCAACTTAGTGAGACCCTCAACTTAGTGACACCCTGTTTCAAAATAAATATACAAAAGGGCTGGGGATGTAGCTTGGAGGTAGAAGGCCACTGGGTTCAATCCCCATTTTCAGTAGTGAGTGCACACGCACGGAGAGTTACAGGGAGAAAGAGTACAGAGAGAGAAGAGGGGGAGAGAGAGAGAGAGAGGAAGGAGGAGGAGAAGGAGAGAGAGAGAGAGAGAGAGAGAAATACTGAATAACCTAAGAGTTTAAGAATTTTCAATAAAGGCATGGGGTGCACATCAAACAGTAATCTCAATACTTGGTAGGCTGACACAGGAGGATCACATGTTTGATGCCAGGCTCAACAATTTAGTGAGACCCTCAGCAACTTAGTGAGACCCTGTTTCAAAGTAAAAAATTAAAATAGGGCTGGGGGTGTAGCTTGGAGGTAGAATTCCCCCTGGGTTCAATCCCTAGTAGTGTACAAACACACACACACACACACACACACACACACACACACACACACACCAGGATTTTCAATAAATACTATATATTTAGAATCCTATTTGTTTAAAGAAATTAGCAATATATTTACATTTCTACTATGACCTCTAAACCCTACATCCTTACTATCTTTTAGATTCATCTTCTTCCAGTTAATTATTATCAATAACAAGAAAGATGATTTTAATAAAAGAAGTTATGACCTTTAAAAAAAGAACCTTTTCCAACAGGAAAGTAAAGACAGATTCAGTGTGTATTGTCCCCAAACAAATTTCCTGGGGAAAAAAAATGTTCATATACATAACCACAGTAGTAGGAGTAGCACATGTTTTTATTCAGGTGTGTTGGGAAAAATTTTGCATTAAAATGTAGTTTTTAATCAATGCAAAAATATGTATTTTATGACTACCTAACTATGCTGTATTTTCCTACCAACTAGTTGGGTAGTCATAAAATAAATATTTGTCCTACAATTAAAAATGAAATGTTTAACACTGTAGGGACTGCTAATGATTTAGGTACCAAGAACGCGTTGATTATATCAGGTCATTTATTTGCAGAACTATTAAAAATTAGAAATGCCATTGTATAATAACAGAAATACACTTAAGAATGACTTTTGGAAACATTGGAAATTTGCTCTAATATTTCAACAAGAAACTATATATGAAACTTTGGCACTTTTTACATTTTAAAAAAGGTAAGATCTGAATTAATCCTAAAATTTATTTCATTTTGTCAATTCAAGTGATTGAAAAAATAAATGATGTTGATGGCTTTCACATGTCACTGCACTGTGAAACAGAACAGTTCATAGCTAAAGCAGATCCATCATGTTATTATTATTATTTTTTTTTTTTTTTGGTGGTGGTGATACTGGGAATTGAACTCAGAGGCATTCTGCCTCCTAGCTGCACTCCAGCCCTATTTTATTTTTCTTTTTAAATAGGGTCTCGGTAGGTTGATGAGAGTCTTACTACTTGCTGAGTCTGTCCTCGAACCTGCGAACCTCCTGTCTAGGCCTCCCAAGTACTAGGATTACAAGCGTGCACCACCACGCCCGGCTGCACCATGTTATTTTATTTGTCTAAAGACTGTGGCAAAAGGAACTTAAACATTTTTTTTCTATTCAATTGATAGGAAGAAAGAGTACAGGCCAAAATAGATGTCATTACATTGTGGATTATAGTTAAAAGAAAAGGAAAGATATTTAGAAAATGTAACTTTGACCTTTTGCCAACTAAAAGACACCAAGGACAAATGTCCATGTGGGGTTTCAAGCATTAGGATAAATGACAGTGCTAAGCTTGTCATGTTCTATGTACAGAGTCAGGAATATTAGCATCTCCACATCAGAACATTCAACCAAGGTTAAAACTTTGTACATGTTGTCAACTATTAAAATGGGAGAACAATATTTCTACTCCAGTATCTGAAGAGCTCTGACATCTTATCGACCATTTGATATTCTGCAGCCAAAACTAAGACTCTAGCTCAGTGTAATATCAAGGAACTTAGAGGAAAAGAGTGTTTTCGAGCCACTCAGTAGAGGGGAAGTCAGCACACAAGCCAATCGGGCTTCTTAGTGCTCCGTGCATTAATCCATTTGCTCTTTGAATTACCTAACTCTGAAAGGCAAATGTATGCTGATTTAGTCTGGAAATGAAAGCACCTTGCAATTTAGAACGTTAGCTTATATTGAATCAGTGAATTCTTTAAACAAATGAGAGAAGTGTCAAAATAAGCTACGGAAGAATGCCAGATGGCCTGACTCATCTTCTTCCAGTTAATGCCTGTCAGTAACAAGAAAGATGATTTGAATAAAATAAATTGTGCCCCTTAAAAAGGAAACTTATCCAACATGAGAAATGAAGATGGATCAGTGTTTATTGTGCCCAAACAGATTTTCTGGCAAAGACAAATAATTTCATTCATCTACATAACCGCTGCAGCAGGAGTGGCATATGTTCTTATTTAAATGTATTGGTGCGAATTTTGCATTAAAATATCTCAGTCATTATCCGCAATATTAAAATATCCAAAGGAGAGGATGTTTTTTTTGTTTTTGTTTTTCTTAATACAAAATTTTGGAAGACATCAACTGAAAATCATTATAGTTTGCTAAATGTCCCAATGAGATCCATTCCTTCAATTCCCACAAATGATATGAGTGCAGTCAGTAACAACATGCAAAGGAATAAGATCATTCCTGACCTAAGATTATAAGTTTCTAACCCTAATGCCCTCCTGGATCTATAGGGAAGTAAACAAGGTGTTTCTCTGGAGGGATGAGGAAAGTCCTTTTCATTCTCTTTCTAGCTCAGAAATTCAGTTTGTTTCAGATTGCGTGAATGTCCCGTTTCGTCTCTATAGAAGGAAATTCACTACAGAACAGTACAGAGACAGCTGGACTGTGTTGGAGGAGACGTGGCTTCTGGACCCACTCTGAAGACTGTATAACCTTGGGTAGAAACTCAAATGTTCTGGAGTTTTTTTTTAAAGAAAATATGGGTTAGTAGGGTGTGATGGTGCATGCCTGTGATCTCGATATGTGGGAGTCTGAGACAGGAGACTTAAAGCCAGCCCTCAGGGAGACTCTCGGAAACTTAGTGAGATCCTGTTTCAACATAAAAAATAAAATAGGGCTGTAGGTGGAAATCAGAGGCAGAGTGCCCCAGGTTCAATCCCCAGTGCCAAAAATAAAAAATAAAAAAGAGTAAATATATTTAAATAAAAAACTCTATCAGACTTTCAGTTTTAGATCAGACATGTAAAGAACTTAGAAGTCATCGCTCTTTATTGCACAAAAAGAAACTGAACAAGGTGAAAATCAATGACTCTTCTTAGACCCATTAGAGAATAGATGTCAACAAGGTGAGACTTCACCCCAATATCTGAAGAGTGAAGAAGATACTGAGAATCACAGGTTCCCCAAAATCTGGAGCCCTCCATTGGAGCCAGTATTAGCAGTATTATTCAAAATATGAAAAGAACTCTTAAAATTCAATAGAAAGAAAATAATCAAATAAAAAGTGGAAAAACATCTGATCAGACACCTCACCAAAGAAGATACATGAAGGTAAGCATATGAAAAGATGCCTAACATCATATGTCATTAGGGAATTGCAAAGTAAAACAACACTGAGATACCCCTGCATACCTATAAGAATGGACAGAATCTAAGACATTGACAAACCAAACACTGATGAGGATTTGGAACGGGAGGACTCTAGGTCATTGCTAGTGGGGGTGTAACATGGTATGGTTACTCTAGACAACAGTTTGGCAGTTTCTTTCAAAACAAAATACGCTTTTATCACTCAAGGCCTCAATAATGCTTCTTGGTCTTTACGCAAATGAGTTAAGACTTACGTCCAAAAAAGAATCTACACAAAGATGTCTATAGCACCTTTATTCATAATTGCCAAAACTTGGAATCAACCCAGATGTCCTTTTGTAGAAGGATGTGAAAACAAATTGTGGTTTGTCCATAAGATGGAAAATTATTCAGCAATAAAAAAGAAATAAACTATTAAGCCTGTAAAAATACTTGGAGGAATCTTAAATGTATATTGTCAAGTGAATGATGCCCTCTGTAAAGACTACAAACAGTATGGTTTCAACCATATGGCATTCTGCAAAAGACAAAATTATAAGACTATGAAATGAGCAGTGGTCCCAAGGGTTGGAGGAATAAGAGGGAAGAATAAATAGGTAGAACATGTGGAGTTTTTTGTAAAACTACCCTGAAATATGATTGTATATACCTGAGACTATGCACTTGCTAAAACCCATAGAACTGTGCAATTCAGAGTCAAGCTTAATGTACACTATAGACTTTGGTCAATAATAATGTATGAATACTGCCTCATCAATTATAATAAATACATTATGCTATTGCAAGATGTTAATAATTCCAGTAAATTGAGAGCAGGGGCTGGTATGTATGAATTCTGTGTTGAGTTCTCTACCATTTTTCTGTAAAACTAAAAGTGCTGTAAAAACACACCCTATTAAAATACCAATCAAGCAATACAGGTTAAATAAAGACATGTACATTATGAGGACATATATATGAAATTATTAGAAGGGAAAGGAGAGGGAATAGAAGTCAAGGAGGAGGATTAGAAAGAAAATACTAAGAGATGAGTTAATGATTAAAATAGTTTAACTGAGGGATATAATAATAACTTATTTCTCTGCCTAAGAATTCACAAAGACAAAAGCTCCTAAGGGCTACTTTCATACTTACAATATTGACAACTTGAGCATCAATTTTCTTAAGAGAACGTTAACTCTGGTTTGGAAAGTCTTTGATGATAGAGAGCAAGCGAAGAAGGTCGAGGGCAGGCAGGTAAGGAAATAGGGCATGATCTGCCTCTAAGGACTTTATTTTTGGTAACTTGGCTAAGCTGGTTAGAGCACTATGGGCTTCAGCAGCTGGATTAGCAGCAGCATGGTGAATGGCATGGTACTGCCAATTTTCACGATGCCTGTAACTTCTTTAAACCACTTCAGTACTGATAGTATGACACAGCATTTGGGTCAATTGCTCTCACCTTTGACTTCCAATAAGAGTCAGTTGCAGTCATTAAAAATGCATTGCCCAGGGCGCTGAGCTGCCTGATAAGAATGCACCTTCCAGCGAGGTGATCCAGTCTTGTACAGGGCAGGTCATGCTTCAGAGGTGGCAGATGCCAGCTTTTCTGAAATCCCTTACTTGATCAACAACTCATAGTAGGGGAATTAGCATACCATGATAACAGCAACTTCTTAATTACCATGATGAAACGTGATGGGCTTTCTTTAGTGAATTGAGAGTATCTGGTATATGTGCATTAGCTAACGCCTTTAAGAGACTCTTCCTACCTTTAATTAACTATGTGTGCATATTCTAATCTCCTTGGGATTGTCACCTGAGGCATCGTCCCACAATGTTCCAATGCTGGGATATTGTGCCATGCTGTGTCCTGGAATTGGATTTAATTTCTGATTCCATTTTGCTGATGAAAGAGGACAGGATCCTGTATCTGTCTGGATTTTTTTTTTTTTTGATGTGGTACTGGGGATTTAACCCACAGTATTCTACCTTCAAGTCACACCCCCAGCTCTATTATATTTTTTAATTTTGAATCAGGGTCTCACTAAGTTGCAGAGGACCTTATTAAGTTGCCAAGGCTGATCTCAAACCTGCGATCCTACTGTCTCAGCCTCCCAAGTACTGGGATTACAGGTGTGCACCATGGCTCCCAGCTGTCTGGAATGTTTGTGTCTGCCTCTCCCTCTTGAAGGTGTAGACACAGCACCTATTGAGACAGAGAGCTGATTTTCCCATGGGCAGTGCAGGTTGTATGAAGTGCTGCATGCCCAGTTTGCTTACAGATGTTTAATAGACATTTGTATGTGTGGCAGAATTCGACCCGAGGCTTTGCTCATTGTAACCCCACAGCTTTGTTGAGGAGAAGTATGACATTGAGCGGGTTTTAGTAGACAGCTGTTATAAAACACACCATGACATCAAGTATAATGCAATTCCAATTTTCTTTGGATTTAGCCCAGGGACGCTTGAGCGATGTGGTCAAAGGGGTTTCAGAATTGTGGGGGAACTGAAACCAAAGATAAGACAGTGACGACAGCAAAATGTCTACTCTAGTAGGAAGTGTACTGCCCATCCCGGGTGTTCACTCTGAACTGCTTGAGATGAAGAGCTACCTGGCACAGGGTAGCTCTCCCAGTGGGAGAGGCTGCGTCCATATTTAGCATCCCATACAAGCCAGGACTCCCTCTCTTGGGCAGGGCAAGTCCCTTGTGCCCTGAAGGATACCAGTTGCTCAGCAGCTGCCATTCCCCACACAAGTCCTGGGAACAGTCCAGGATCCATATCTATATTGCCAGATGCCTCACAGTATATTTCTAAACTGGCATGGTACTTTCTCCTTTGTGATAAAGATCAAAGCAGGCCCACATAACACCTCAATCTGGAATAGCAGAGGGGCAGGCCTGGGCTCCCTCTTTTCCTGTGAACCCCAGCCCTGTGGGTCTTTGGTTTCAAAATAAATGCTACCCCTCACCTCAGACCAGGCATGTGTATGCCGCCATCATCAAATATTTAAAACTACATTAGAATTAAAACTGGAAGACTTAAATAGATAAATATAAAATGCTAATATGCTATTACTTCTTAGGGTGTTCAATTGTTCATTTTCCTCGTTCTAGTTCCCTAGGACCACAAAAAATGATTATAATATCATTGTTTATTTTTCAAATGGATTTGGCTCACATACGAATGGATAGCTAATTATGGAAGTTCATGTCAGTCTGTAACTAATAAAATGATGAATTCCATTTTCACATTTAATTTATGGATTAAAAATAAATTATTTAAAAAATCACATGGAACCCAAAGCTTAAAATTCGTGACTTTTAAATGATCTTTCCTATTGTTTGTTAACATTGAAGAATGCTTACGTTTTTCTCTTATAATTAAATTATATAGATGTTCATCTGAAGAAGACAGTGAAGTCTGATGTTTTTGTTGTTTTGGGGGCAATGCTGGGTTATATGTGTACTTTACCACAGTCTAAGGCAGTTGCTGAAGAACATTCTTCATATAGGTTGGGGTATTTAAAACATCTGCACGATGTTAAGTGAATATCCGTAGCCTGAGTTCAAGTCTCCTGACTGAGCCCTTTCCTGTGTGCTGTGCTGCATTGTTCTGGAAGTTTGGGATAAACAGTAATGGAGTCTACAGGAGTCTGTAGGGTGCATTTTAATAGACATTGATTAACAATAAAGTAAAAAAGCAAAAGATGATATGTAAGTGAGCTGGGAGACAGTAAAACAGGGTGGCGAAAATGGTGCTTTGTACACCTAATGCTCCTCCTCCAAACTGTTTGGAGAAAGGAGCAGCTGGGCATATTTACCTGTTCATACACACACACTTTTGAAGTTTTTAGATATATACTTCAAGATCAAAGAAAATGATTTATCTTATCAATCTCTCATACAACTGTGTTATCACTCTTGAACATTTTACCTATAACTCTTATACAAGAAACAGAAGTTAGGACCCTGATTTTTATGTAGGCTAAAATTTAGAATAAAATATTGTTTCATTTTAAGGTGTTATGAATTCACATCCACATAACCCTGGCATAAAAAGACATTTAGAGATCTCTTGGGAAAGAATATTACAAGTTTTATTTCAATGGTAAGCAATCTGCATTTTTACATTACTGTGTGTGTTTTTAATATGTTATATATTTATCAAATGTATTCATATGATTATTTTGTAAATTTATGTACTTTTGACAGTTTATTTTAGGTTTTAAATTCCTTTCTTGATAAAGCAAATAGTAATCCTTTAATATTCTGTGTGTGTGTGTGTGTGTGTGTGTGTGTTTGTGTGTGTGTGTGGCACTGGGGATTGAACCCAGAGGAGTTCTACCTCTGAGCTACACCTCTAGCTCTAATTTAGATATTATTTTGAAGCAGGGTCTCACTAAGTTTCTAAGGGTCTTAATAAGTTGCTGAGGCTGGCTTTGAACCTGTGATCCTCCTGTCTCAGCCTCCCAAGTACTGGTATTACAGGTGTACACCACCATGCCTGGCTTCTTTTTAATTAAAACACTTGAGCAGCCATCTTTACTCCATCTCCAGTTGAATGAAGTAAGCGGAGGGGCAGTGTTATAGTTAGATATCAAATGTCCCCTAAAGAGCTCATTTGTTAATATTCAGGGTTGATATAGTGGAGTCATAGGGTTGTAATCCCAGCAGTGTATAAATCCATTGTAATGGATTTACCTGGGTGGTACCAGAAACCAGCAGGGTGTGGCTGGAGGTGGTGGATCCTCAGAGTGCACGTGGCCTTGGAGATTCTATATATGATTTCTCCTCCCCCTGCCCACTTTCTCTTGCTTCTGACCTCTTTGATGTGAGGAGCACAATCCATGTGCTCTTCCTTTCTCTGCCTCCGCCTCTGGCTGCCAGGCCCTGAGATCCACGGTCCCCAGCCTCACATGGACTTAACTGAAACTCTAAGAAAATGAATCTTCCTTCCTCTAAGCTACGTGGTCAGGTCTTTAGATCACGGCTGTGAGAATGTGGACTGGAAGAGGCAGGCTGAGGCTCATGAATGGATCTGCTAAGTGGGGATATCAGAGCTGGCTCTGACCACCTCGCATGAGTGGTAAGAAAGGGTTTTGTCTGAATTGCAAAGTGCTTTTATATGAAATCACTGCATTAGTACCCTGCTTCAATAGACATGACAAACAAAATTGTTAGTTAGTGATATTTAATGAATATGACTCACTAAAATGTGCAGAACAATTAGTGAAAGGCCTGATAAATGGTAAAAATTCATTTCCTTAGGAAAATGTGGTTTGTAATCACAGATGTGATTCATAGGTAGCTTTATTTGCTCACCAATTCAATCTCAGCGTCATGTTTGAGAAAATACGTATAAATATGTAGTTGGCAGCAATTACAAATTTACTGAATCATTAAGAAAGAGTTAGGTCCTGTTTTATGAAATGTAAATCAATCAATAAAAAAATGTACAAAATCACAAGCTAGCATAAAGCCTTTTTAGATGTGGAAGAAATGAAAAATCCTTAGAAATTAATGTAAGTGATCAAATTTCAATGAAATAAATTAAAGCACAATAATAGTCAAAAGCATGTTTACCTCTTACAATTTAAATAGAAATCTTATACCCTCGTTTTAATACTTGGAAAAATGTATTAATGTACTTCAAATTTTTATTAATGAATTTTAAAAGTATGTGCCAGTTTGCAAAAAGGGGCTATTTGACTATATTTTTCCTTAAAATGATTTTTAAATATGAGATTAAATAAAACAAAATTATATATATATATATAATATAGTCTCTCTCTCTCTCTCTATATATATATATATATATATATATATATAGTCTTTACTCTGAATTCAAAGTCTACTTCTTTTTTTGAATCCAAAACTCACTGACATGGAGTTATTAATTCAAACACTAAACAAATTCAGAAATTGTAGCTAAAATGTTTTCAACAAAAACTATTTTCTTATAGATGGATATGTCAAAATAGAAACAGCATCCAGTATTTTTTCCTTAGAATAAGAGATCGTGATTAATCCCGAGTTAAGTAGGCTAAAATGATTATAGTAAATAACAAATTCTTAAATTATACATTAGTTTATGGGGATTTCTCCATTTTTCATGCAGAGGACATAAATGTCTTAAACATATAAGACCCTGAAAGAATTCATGTTTAATATTTGAAATATTTAAAAATGAGATATAAGAAGCAACTATAATAATAATTATTAGAATAGAACATTCCTGACTCCCTTCAGCCTAGAATAAATATTCATGTTTCCTCAACATAAAAGTCCTATAAGATCCCCATCACAAGGCAATACAAGGCATTGGCAAAGCATGTTTTAAAAAGTTTCTACAGACTGCAACCTAGCTCTTAAACTTATGCCTATAATGAAACTTTGTTCCACAGATTTTTACAAGTGAAATCCTTGAATTATGTAGCTAGAGCAATATAAACGGCAGCACCGTGTAACCTTTGAGCAATTGCAGACATGAGTTCTGATGATTATGATGAGTTTATCAGCCTTGATATCGAGGAGGAACCATCAATCACGGTGGGCTAGAGAAATGCAGATAGCAAGTGTTGGTGACCCAGAACTGAGAAGATGAAAGGGAACCAGAGAGAGAGTTAACAAGAAAACAGAGGCTCAGCTTTTGAATAAAGCACTGAACATATACCATGAATACAAATGGACAGTTATCCTAAGACCCAACTTTTATCCATACTACTAAGCATTAGTTACACAATATATTTATATTTCCTCCTGTCTTTGTCAAAATTAGCTTAACAGCATAACTATATACTATAGTATTCAATTATGTTTTCAATATAAATTCTCTCTGATATTTGATAATGGAAGGGTTTTTTTGTTTCTAGGGGATTAAAATCATTAATTCTCTAATAAATCCAGGTTCCTTCTTTACCCTGATATCTACAAATCGGTGTGAATCACATTTAATATATAGTCACTATATATTCTCTAGCAGTACATCATTTTTGCCTTTCCCAGTATTTTTTTTCTTTCTTTCTGTTTTCAGTATTTAATTACATGTATGATTGTCTTTGTTATTTTTCTCACATTCTATTTTTTGTAAGCAATGGACAAATATCCTTTTGCTAAGGTTAAATTGCAATCTGTATAATGAATTTGTTATTGTTCCACTATTTATTTATTTATTATTTTTAAAATTTTTGGTGATGCTGGGAATTGAACCCAGAGGCAGTTACACCCCAAGACCTATTTCATTTTTTATTCGGAAACAGGGTCTCACTAATTGTTGAGGATGACCTCGAACCTGTGATGCTCCTTTCTCAGCCTCCCACCACACCCAGCTGGTTGTTACACTTTTTAAAATAAATCCCCTTATTTTTCTTCTAAAACCTCCATTCAGTCCTTGCCATCTCACACAATGGAAACTGAATCTGACCAGTTTCTCAAACCAATGTCCTGGTTGTTATCCTTAAGTCATCCTTACTTTATACTCTAATCCAACAGGGCATGTCACTCTTACCTTCAAAATGTATTCTATCTTTACCACTCATGACCCACCCATCATAACCATCATTGCGAGTGTGGACCACTGCAAAATCTCCTAATGGTCTCTGTTTTAAGCCCTTGATTGCTAGATCCTATTATCAATAGGGCCTGATCTTTACATAAATAAATCAGTAATCCTGTTATAAACTCCAGTCGGGTCCCTCCTCTGCACAAGCATTTCCAGTTTTTATCTCAAAGTGAATGTCATTATCCTAACAACAAATGGGGTTACAAGACCCTACAATATCTGGTCCTCTTTAAGTTTCCAATGTGACCTACTATCCTCACCTTTATCATTTTGTCTCTAGGCACATTGGATTTCTCGATTATCCGTGAACAAGGCACATCTCTTTACATCGGTGTCCTTACATTTTCTTTAAAAAAATATAAAAGAACGTGTAATTGTCCCATGTAATTGCATAGCTTGACACTTTCATTAGTAGTAATTAAGAGTTTCATTACCTCTTTTATCCTCACATCTTATATTCCAGTCTTTTGAGTTTTAGCCATTTTCATAGGTGCGTGGTAGTATATCATTATGGTTTGGTTGGGATTTTCCTAGGACTATAGCATTAGTCATGTCTTTTAATATTCTTCCATCATATCTTTGTGAAGTATCTGCTTAAATTTTTACCTGTTTTTCATAAGTTGTGTTATTGTATTTTAAACTCTCTGTACATTTGGGATAATGGTCCTATATTAGATAAATGATGTGCAAGTACTTTTAGTCAACTATGTAAAAACGACAGTTTTACTATGTCTTTTTCCATCTGGATGCCTTTCGATTCATTTTTTTCCTGTTGCCTGATTGTACTTTCATATATATATACAGATGTATATATATACATATATATATATTTCTATATGCATGTGTATGTGTATGTGTATGTATTTGTATGTGTATGTATTTGTATGTGTGTAAATATATATACATATACATATACACTTGTATTTCATCAAAGTTTACTGATTATTCAGTTATATATTTCTCTAAATGTTGAGTTATTTAAGCATATTCGCATATGGCATAACCTGTTTTAGGAATCGAATACAGCTTTTACTACTTTTGGATTTTAATTGTTGCTTTCTATGTGAATCAAAACTTCACCAGTTGGAGCAGAGGAAGCTCTTAAAGTGCTCAAGAGAGAGGATGCTTAGCATATTGCTAGGAGACCACATTCACATCCTCCGTAATAGCAGCAGTAATTATGTGCTTCCTGGTGCAGGGCATTAGAAGCCCTGCCAGTTACATCTCAGCATGCCACAGAATTAACTCATGCAATCTTGATTATCTATTTCAAGCAGCTCATCTGCCAGGCTGACCTATACAGTAATCAAAGTAAATTGTATGTTTTTGCTACATTTGCATTTTATTTCCAATTTTTATGTACGTACTTCTCATTCATTCTCTGAAATAGCCTTGCTGTAAGTAAGGCTCAGTAAATGAATTTCTTCCTTCAATTTCCAGCTCAATATAAAGCATAACATTTCTGAAAGTTAAAAGTATCATTACAGTCAATGTGCTCTTTTTTTAAGTATCAGTGAAATATTATACTTTCATCATCTATATTTTCTGGAGTAAAGGCAGAATTAACTAAACTTTTCTCTTATCCTTTACAGTATATGAAGAAACTAGCACATGTTTACATGTCAAAGTCAAGTCCTCAAATTATTCTAATAGAATGTGAACTCATTGAGGCACTAAATGCCCTTTTAATTCATAGCTGAGGCTGTTTTCTTAGAGCTTCATTTTATTTCATAAAAATATTCAAAACCTCTTAACTTATTGTCCTCTGTAAAATGAATACAATATATGCCTCATAGGGTTTTTAAGAGTGATAATATGATAAATGTATATGAAAGTCTTTTTAGAGTGTCTACAAATATGTAATTAAATATAACTTAAATGGTCATTACTACCATTCTATTTTTTTCCTGTTGAGGATCACCAAATGATCTTCAAAGGAACACACACACACGCGCACACACACACAAACACACACACACGCACACACACCTAGAATCCACAGCCAGTGGATTCTGTGTTTGAAATTGTGTGTGTGCGTGCGCGCAAGTGTGTATGTGTGAAAATTACATGTATCTATTTCATAAAAGCTTACTCATTATTCATAGCTATATATTTCTTTAAATGTTAAGTTAAGCACATCCTTTAAAACCTGTAAGTAGTTTGTAAAGCAGTTCTGAATGTCTTGCTTGGAAATACGCCCCTTTACTGTGGCTGGCTTGAACCACCCTAAATATCACAGTAGGCCTTTTTAATATGGGGGCTAAGGTGACGGCAGAAATGTTTCCTTTGTATAATTCTTGAAATCAAGTCCCCTGATTTTTAATGCACTAAGTAAATAATGTGCCTATAGTGAATACGGTACTTTGTTACCCTACGCATATTATGTCAGGGGCTGCTTGCTGCCTACTCCAAAATCTGCTGCCCTTTGTTAGAATATCTGATTTTTAGTTTATCCTGAACTAAATAACAATCTCTTCTTCCTTTGAAGTACATGTGGACCGACACTGAGTTCTGACTGTCACTGTAGAAATGAATCTGCTGCGGGTGCCTGTGCCTTCGCTTCTTTGAAATTTCACAAAAGGTGTTTCTTGCTCAACACTATTCCTTCTTCCTACAATCTAGAAAATACTGGTGAATAGAACTTCATTGTCCATCTTGGATCTTGAGACATTTTTTAAATACTTTTATTGGTCCATTGTAATTATACATCATACTGAGGTATCGAGTGATAGGAACATACATTCATTCAGCACTTGGTGTGTTCCCTCCAATCTCACCCCCTCCCTCCTCTTCCCCGTACATGTCATTGACATTGGTATTGATCATTTTGTATATGGACATAGCATTATTTAAACTGTTACCTTCGTTACATCTCTATGCCCCCTCCTTCCCAAACCCTCTCCTTTGTTCCACTGGAGTCTCTCCTCCTTTACCTGAGGTCTCTTTTGTTTCCCAATTTCTCTCTGGCTTCCACATATGAGAGAAAACATACAACTGTTCACTTTCTGAGACTGGCTAATCTCACTTAGCATCACATTCTCAAGTTTTATCCATTCTCCTGAAAATAGCATAATTGTGTTCTTCTTTATGGCTGAGTAAAATTTCATTGTGTGTATATACACCAGTTTTGTGATCCATTCATCTGTTGATGGAAAGCTGATATGTCTTGAAAATCAAAGCAGAAAAAAAGAACATAAAAGACAATTCATGGATTTTATGGAACTACCATGTACTCTTGATCTACTCTTGTCTTTTAGTATTAATTTTTTTTGGAATTAATAAAAATAACCTTTACTCCTGCTTAAGGTCTCCTACATTGGGGTGTTCAACAGCACCCCAGAGGCAAACCAAGGCTTGGAGAAGAAGTGGAGTAACTAAAACTCACATACTGGTGGTGGGAGTGAAAAATGGTAAGAGCACTTTGCAAAACAGCTTGTCCATTTTCTCAAAAGATAAACATACACATATCATAGTTCAGCTCTTTCAAATTTCTTAATTTTACCCCAAATTAATGAAAATATAAGTTCACAAATGTTCAAGCAATTTTATTTTTAGTCACTTCAAAGTGAAAATCACCCCAATATCCATCATCTATTGAACAGATGAACAAATTGCTCTATGCCTATTGAATGGAATAGTATTCAGCAATATAAAGAAATGAACTATTGATATGAAAAACATAAGTTCCTCAAAATAATCATACTTAATGAAAGTAGGAAGAAAATAATATGAACATAATGCTTTAATTTACATGAATTTCTTTAAAAAGGCAAACTAAATATACTGTTACGTAAAGCTAACCAGTCATTTCCTGGGAACATTAGACAAGGAGGCCTGGGACACAGAGACTATAAAGAGGCATGAGGAAATTTTAGATCTCATAAGGGTGCTCATTATCTTCATTTTTGTGAAGGTTTCATGGATATATACATACCAAGTTGTATAAATATGTTTGTGAGTCATAACTCTATTATACTACAAAAATATTCATTAGTGTATCTCTTCTATTCACATAACACTAATGAACATATGATGGTATGTTACCTAAAATACAGTATTCATAAGACAGATCAACTGTTGTAACTCTAACTAAAATGACTCCTTTCTGCAGCATCTTTTCCAGCTTTTAGAGCACAGGTAGGATTATTACCCTCCTGACAGTCAGGAAACAATTCCCTGGTATTTCTCTAATCTTCCCAGTATAGTATATATAGTAGGAAAGGCAACAATATAACCTCTGAGTTTCTGTTTCTTCTCCAGATGTTTAACAATCAGCAATATATTTAAGAAGGAAACGTTTAAGAATAGAGAAGTATGCAAAAACACACCTGAGACCCAGCTGTAGCATCTACATAGAATTGCCATGTGGAGAAATCGCGGCTGTTTTTAGATCTCTGATGTGGAAATACCTACATGAACCCTTTCAGGTAACTTTCATATTCTGCACAAGAGTTATGCTGTAAGAGAAAGTCAACTGCTAACAACATAGTTCATACTGATCATCTCATGTAATACCTAGTGGACGTGCTAGGAAATGCGAATTACTTTTCCTATTTCCTAGATCAGAACATTTAGTTCACTTTCTAGGTTTGTAACCACACTCCTACAGTACACAGACTTCACCAACAAGAACAAAAAATTCTCTGCCTGCATGCATTTGGCCCTGGGTTTGGTCTCCAGCACCTCAAAAAAATTAAATTATAAAAAATATAAAAAAATTAAAATTAAATTATAAAAATTAAAAATTAAAGAAAGTAAAGAAATAATCATTTAATTCTCTGTGGAAGAAACAAGACCTGTGCATTGGGAAGGCAGCTCTCCATAGAATGCTATCCCTACATTAATTAGAGCATGAACCAACATAATAGAAATGATAAAAACTGTAGACCAACTATGTAACTTGTGGAAGGTAACGCTACCTCTTCGATATGTTTTATCATTGAGAAGAAAAAGAATAGCTAAATAATCCCAGATTCCTTTTGGTTTCAAATCTGTATATTCCTGTAAATGATGGGCAATGTGACTATTACTCATGGTTGTAAAACCCAACCATGCGTATACTACAACTTTATATATGGAAGATGTACTCTCTCAGTTGTTTCAAAAACTTGAGCCCCCGGAATGAATGCATTGATAAACATGTGATCTCTGTTCTTCAACAGGAACTCTCTTTGAAGCCATTAATATATGCTGAAGGCTGTCTTCTGTGAATCAATGATTGTTCTGTAGAAAATTTTCCTCATTCACATTACATATTATTAAGTGATTCATTAAGTGATATAATTATTCACACAAAAATGAGTTCACTTCACAGTAGCTTTTAAACACCCTTCATAATACATGATTTATTTTTAATTAGAGGTCATCTGTTATAACTCAGTTTATTAATGCATTAACTTTTTATGGGTAGAAATTAACAGTCTAGAAGTCTATAATCCTCTTTAGCATAATACATACTGCTCTATGCATAGTTAACAAAAATTGAAAATACTTATTGGGTAAAAGGAACATTTATATTCCTACTTTTCAACTTTGCAGATCATTATTTGTGAATAATTCATGTTTAATTTATAAAATTAAGACAAATTAATTCAAGTCTCTGTGACCAAAATGTATAGTCAGACTTATACTACTAATCAATATTCTTGCTAAAAACTGTATGCTCGTTAATTAAAATAGATGATATTGAATTAGATTATGTACCTTTAGTACATTTAAATGTTTTCACAAGAGAATTCCCTTGGGAAAAATATATTTAAACTTCAGAATGAAATTTGATGGTTTTTCAGGAAATTGCTTAGAAAAACAAAAACACACAAAAAAAGTGTAATGCTTTCAAAGCAACATGGCTTAGTGACACAGAGAGATTAAAATTTGTAATTCTAATATTAGCTTTTAATTCACCTACTGGGTGATCCTGGGCAAGGCACTAGACCTCACTGAGGGTTCATCTACAAAATTAGATTGGTAGAAATATGGCTGCAAAGAGCTGTAAATAAATATAAGTAGCTATTAGAGAATGAAATCCAACTGTTACTGTGTAAAATAACAACAACAACAAAAACAAAATAAACAATGCTATTGTTTAGCATGAAAAACAACCATGAAGTAAGCAGGAAGTATTATGAATGAAGTATTATTAATAGACATATTAAGAGTCCTGGATCTTTTTGTGACCCTTTGAAAGGCATTAATGTGACACAAAGCTGAGGAATTAAATAAAAAGCTATCTTGGTTAAAAACAGATTATGAAGAACAATAGAATTCAATATTAAGACAGAATGTAAGGTCCCCAAACATCAGGAACACTGCAATCCATAGCATATAACTGTGTTTAGACTGATTTTTTTTTTTTTTTTTTTTTTGCGGTACCAGGGATTGAACCCAGGGGCGTTCTACCTCCGCGCTACACCCCCGGCCCTATTTTTTATACTTTATTTTGAAACCGGGTCTCACGAAGTTGCGGAGGGCCTCACTAGGTAGAGAGAGAGAGAGAGAGAGAGAGAGAGAGAGAGAGAGAGCTGAGGTTGGCCGCGAACCCGAATCCTCCGGTCTCCGCCTCCCAAAGTACTGGGATTACAAGCGTGCGCCACCACGCACGGCCTTGTTTGTACTGATTTCTATGAATGTGATTTGATGCTCCTTCCATTTTGCTGTATTGAGGGAAAATAATTAAGTATATATAATGCTTGGCACTGTTAGCAATACAGGCCCAAGTTAAAAAAAAATGAATGTAATCACTTTATTCCCATACATAAATAAAGAAAAATATGCTACCTTAGAACCACCCTTCCCATTGAATTTTCCAGTGATGGGATTATTTGAGAAAAAGAAAAATGTGATACAAGGTGCATCTGAATAAAATCAGAAGCCGTGCACACTGACCTTAACCTTCTCCTCTCCCTGCTAGTGTTTGTGGAGAAGCCTGAACCAGCCTGACTTAGATAGTTTCCAGTGAGCTTCAACAACAAGAAAAGATTGTACTAGAAAATGAAAAAAAAAATACTGTTTGCTCTTAGCGGTAAAACTCATAACTTCACATATCAATTTCATATTATTTATTATTATTAGAATATAGCATTATAGTGTGTTCCTATAGAATTCACAATGGCGGCAAATCCAGAATTTTCTCAGTTTTCAAATGATAAAATGCCCAACTGTCTATATTTTCCAACTGGTTCGTAACGTACTTTGCTTTCATCTGCACATTTTTTTTAAAAGATAGGCTTTAGCCAAAATATTGCTGGTTATTAGTTAGGTGAGAAAGAAGGATTATGCATGGATCAGTAAAATTCCATCACCACAGAGCCTCTGGCATGGACATCCCAACAGAAGTGCTCAATTGCCATCGTTGGAGATGGAAAGGAAAGCCCTGGCCAAAGACTGGAGCACTCATCCATCACACTCAACACAGAGCCAGCTGTACATTGGAAAGGCACTAAGTCAAGGGGCATTTAAATCCTCTTTATCAAAATTGCCTTTAATTTGAGACATTTAAGGAAATATCAGATTACTAACACAATTAGAATGTCATTTAAAATTAGCTTCCCAATTAGTAAAAAAAGGAACTTCCAAAACAACATTACAAAATCCACCCAAACATAATCGTATTGCATTTCAAATTCCATACAAAGAGCTATAAAGTACAATTTTTGTCCTAGCAGATATGATTTCCTTTTATTGTGTCTGGGGTTATAAAGCAATGTTTATGTCATTTATCTTCATTGTCTTGTAGTATATTTATTCAACTTTCATGTATTTCTCTTCCATAGGTTTTTTTTATTTATATTTAGAAAACCATGCTTGTGTCATTAATCAAAATGGTAGTTGGACAAAATTGGCATAAATTTGATTTCAGCAAAATTTAATTATTTTCCTTGATATTAAAATCCTGTGTATTTTCTTTAAAAGCTGCTTAAAACTCAATATCTTTGTGTATAAGAACTTAGTGACAAAATTAACCTAATGAATTGGTTTTTCTGAACAAGTCATAAAAGAATAATGTCTGTTTACTACAAAAAAGCTAGGTTCATGGTTGCATAAAGGTGGGTTCGATTCTCAGGCTCTCCCTAACTTTTTATTTTCTTAGCAGTAAAGTAGGCTATAATCCTCAACCTACACGATTTTGGGGGTAATTAAATATAAAATATAAGTGATCCAGCCCCAAATTGGTTACACAGAGGACATTGACCAGATATGAAGTCATCTTCTTACAACTAATGCATAATGAGGTCCTTATTTCATGACTTTTTCTTAAGTTCTTGAGTGGGCTGCTGAAGCAGAGAAGGAGGTCTACACAGGTCGGTGTGCACTTTTAATCCCTCTGCTTGATACAGACACAGGGATTTGTGAACTAACAAGAGGCTCAGAACCCATCCCCAGGCGTATCCCCAGTGTTTCCATTTTCAGTCCATATGGAAAAAGTCTTCAGTGAAAGAGAAGGAAGCCACCCTGCAGAGAGAGGCAGGTGTGTGTGTGTGTGTGTGTGTGTGTGTGTGTGTGTGTGTGTGACAGAGACAGAGACGAAAATAGCAATCATCCTTGAGTCATTTTTATACCTGCTTCTTCTTCTGTTAAGATCGATGACATCCCCAGCCCTTTTTATTTTATATTTTGAAATAGGGTCTCACAACATTGCTGAGGGTCTAAGTTACTGAACCTATGATTCTCCTTTCTCAGCCTCCCAAATACTGTGTTTATAGATATGAGCTACAGTGCCTAGCTAAGAGCCTCTATTTTTAACCTGAACTAGTTCAAGTTGAGTTTCTGTCACTTACAAAGAAAAAAAACATATATTTCCATTATATTTATGACATGTGAACTTGGAGAAGACCTACTCTTTAAGTACTGACTCAGGTTGTTTTTCTATTTATGTTTTT
>PVJS01014252.1:0-40670 GCA_004027185.1 Glis glis
GTGAGGCCCTCCGCAACTTCGTGAGACCCAGTTTCAAAATAAAGTATAAAAAAAAATAGGGCCGGGGGTGTAGCGCGGAGGTAGACAGCCCCTGCATTCAATCCCCCGTACTGCAAAAAAAAAAAAAAAAAATCTGGAAAGATATACAAGTAGCTAATCAGGGTGATTTCCTGGTGAGCATGGGAGTGGCTCAACCATGAAGGTAGGGGACATTGGCAGAAAGGAAATTTATTCATCTGTTTGAAACTGATTTTTGAACCATCTGAATATGCTATTTAAAATAACTAAAAATCTGTCACAGAGGATAAGAAAAATGAAAGCATAGAAAAGTACTTCCCAACAGCCCATCTTCCTCTTAAATAACTGTTTGGAAGCCAGAATAGGCTTCCTGTTATTAGTTAGAGATACAATAAATTATTAGTAAACATTGATTGCATGCGTGAGGGAATAAAATGAGTGTTATTAAAGACTTTCCATCAGTAGGACCTACTTTATCCACTTCAGTTATCTTGCACTGGTCTGAGAGATAATCACTCGTCTTACAGTCCCTCTCTACTCATCCTTAGCCTTGCTAAAGAGAGTTCCTGTACTATGAAGTGCCCTTTCTTGATTATACCTAATCCCACATTTCATTCAGAGTATATAGTCTCATACCCAGTTTCTAGGTGGCTTAACACAACAAAAACTTAATATCTCACATTTCTAGAGACTAGAAATCTGAAATTAGGGTGTCATCAAGACCATGTTCCTTCTGAAACTTTCTTCCTTGCCTCTCCCTGGCTTCTATGGCTTGCTAGTAATTCTTGGTGTTCCTTGACATTCAGCTACAGCATTTCAGTCTCTGCCTCTAAGGACATAGCAGGCTCCACTTGGTTATCTGTGTCTCTGCTTCTTTTCCCTTTCTTAGAAGGACACCAGTCATACTGGATTAATGCTCACCTTTGTTCAGTGAGTACTAATCAGTGCAAAGTATTTCCAAATAAGGTCCATTCACAGGTACTGAGAGTTCGGATGGCACCACATTTTTTTTGGTACTGGGGATTGAACCCAGAGGCATTCTACCTCTGAGCTCTACCCTAGGCTTATTTTGCTTTTTTATTTGGAAACAAGGTCTCACTAAGTTGCTGAGCACCTCACTAAGTTGCTGATGCTTGCTGTGAACCTGTGATCCTCCTGTTTCAGCCTCCCCAGTACTAGGATTACAAGCACGTGCCACCATACCCAACTTCAACATATCTTTTGGAGATACAATTCAACTCATAACATCTTCTCTAGTTGATACCACCTTGTTTTTACTATTGCCCCTGATGGTAAATTCTATGCTATATCGATCTGTACCCTTCCAGCCTGTTTTGTTTATCAAATAATTAGTTCATCTAATGTCTTTTTGAACACACACACACACACACACACACACACACACACACACCACATTTTGACACCCCCCAACTAGATTTTAGGTACCTCAAGATAGGAAATATGTTTTCTCCTAACTTTATTTAGGCTGATGCTAGACACATAATAGGGACTCAAAAATTACCAGATGAAAGATTGGATGAATGACATCCTAGAAGGCAGACACTGTGTCTTTTATAGGTTTTAACAAACATTCATCCATCATAACATTCAATGAACTAAGAGGTGGTTCCTTCAGTAACTCACAGTGTGACAATCCAAAAGTAGCATTAGCTCATCAGTACCACACAGCAAAGGCTCCACTTTAAGGAAGAATCAAGAACAATAAACAATAGACTTGGTCTAAGGATGGAGGTAATTGCATGACAGGGAGGCAATCTAGTCTTCAGCCTCATGTCCAGCTGTCCAGAAGCGAGGCAAGCCCCTGCTTAGTTTATAATTATGGACCAAGAAGTGATCATTAGAATTGCATTGTTTTCCCTCAAAATAAAATGCATATCCATGGATATGCATATATGTATAATACATGAATTGATTTCTGATTAAAACAAAGGCTTAAGGGTTTTCAGACATTTAAAACAACAGATCATAGTAGGATATGAATAGCAGTGCAATATGGTAATTGACCACTGTCTCGATTCCTTCATGGGCAATCGAAGGCTCATCGTGGAACAAGGAGCAATGAGGACGACACTCGGTAAGTGCAAGAAAAGTAAAAGCAAAAGGGAGGGGCAGGGGAGAAAAGGAAGAGAGACACAGGAAGAGGAAATCCAAAGATAAAAGCAATTAGCCTAAATACCTAATCTAGGAACATATAATTACATACTTTATAATAATGAATTACACACAAATGACTCACATTTGTACAGGGTTGACAATGTGTGTCAGTGTGTTGTATTGACAAATGCTGCTCATTTTCAGCAGCAAAACAATCATACCAGAAAAGATCAGTACTTTAGAATATATAAAATTTTAAACTCTTGTTTATTGAAAAATAGCAAAATTAGAGGACGAACACATAATGGAAAAATTATTTGCATTAAGTATAACATGCAAAGGGTTTATCCCTAATGTATAATTAGCATATTCAAATGCATTTTTTAAATTTCAAAAACTTCAATGGACACAGGATATAAGCAGACAATTCGTATAAGGAAATACACAATTAGAAACCAGATCTATGTAAAATTGGAATCAAATAAATGCAATTTAAGGCAACTTAGTTTTTTTTAATAGCCACCAAATGTAACAGAGTTCTAAACTTAAAACACTCAATTCAGATAAATTTGGGAAGGAAATGATTATGTCCTGTTACTGTTAGTTGTATTACCAATGAGTACAAATGTATCCAAAATAACAGGACAATATATTCCAAGTATTATGAAGATGGTCATATCTTTTGAAAAATGAGTATAATCCTACAAGTTTACCCTAAGAACTAGATTAAAAGAATCATGAAGGTACACAGGTGAGACATTCACTGAAATTTTGCCCATAATGACAAAATATGAAATGGCCTAAATATCTATCTCTAAGACAATAATTTAATACAATGTGTTTTAATCTCACAGAATGCTACAACAGTATTAAATTATCATTATATATATATATATATATATATATATATATATGTCATGTAAAAGCATTATACAGCAATGGTAAGTAGAAAGAGCAGAATAGAAGTAGAAGGCATATGAATTAAAACTAAATAAAACTATGCATTCCTATGGAATATGATGCATCCATTCAGTAAAAATGTACTAAGCAACTATTATCTCTAGGTCTTGTGTAAGGAACAAAGGGCATAGTACCTGAACTAACTCTAGTAATCTTAAGGAATAAAGACATATCAAAGTCAATATTGCAATATAGAAAGTACTATAGAGATAATGAAAAATAAAATAATTGTGAGTTATAATTATGTGTGATATTTTAAATTCATGTGTTGTCCTTTTTTCCATTTATTATTTTCCTCTATTTATAAATATTAACATGTCCATTATAAAATACTAGGGAAATGCAGAAGACACATAAGGAAACAGACAAGAATCTCCATAGTCCCAGCACCTTCAGATGACCACTTCAACAGCATGGAAGTTTTCATTCTATATTTAGATGATGATGTATATACATTTTTTCTATTATCAGTTAAAATTATAACATAAGCATGCTCCTATGCTGTTAAAACTCTTTGGAAAATCTTGTTGAATGTCTCATAATATTTCATAGAATAGATGAAATATAATTCATTTAGCAATGTCCCCATGGTCAGATATTTCATTTTAAATCTTTATTAGCCTTAATAATGCTACAATGAGTATTTTTGTCTCCATTTACATTCATTTCTTTGTAATATACCTCAAATATATCACTTAATTTTTTAGGCTATAACTTAGCAATATTTCAGAGGCATTTTACCCTATGTAAGGCTTCATGATCTTAACTATGACCTGTTATGTATAGTAATTTCAACCAAAGCATTTAAGGATTAACATGATCATTATCTTAAAGAGAAAGAGAAGTAGCATTTAGGACTCTCATAGAACCTGTACAGAGCTTTTCTTTCACAAACACTCTTGGAATATACATTTTTTCCTAAGAGAGAGAATGATGTTAAAGCTCCAAGCTCATCTCCTGAGAAAAAGATAGTAGAACAAGTGCTAACTGAGATTTAAAAGTCTCAAACATTTTAAGTTGAGTAATATTTTTCTATATGAAAACCCATACCTGTCTTTTATATATTTCAAGAATTAAATTGTACACATTTGAAATTCATAAAACATTCATTATTAAATGAAAACACTAATGGAATAAAAAGCTATAATGAAACAAAAGCTATATATACATTTAAGACCAAAGTCCTTAAGCACAGAGAAGTAAAATTTAATGAATTAAGCAACTCTTTCTCTTTTACAGGCAAAAGTGTAAAATTGAATATAGCACTTTTTTGGTGGAAGAAAGAATAAAGAATTAAAATATTTAATAAGACTTTTTCTAAGATATTTATGACTGTTACCATTTTGATAGATAGTATATTCTATACTTGCTTAAATAGATTGCTTGCTTAAATAAATTGCTTGTGATTGGACTAGATAGTAAAAAGTAAACATTATAATGTCGTAAAAATTAAATTTAGGAAAGTGTGGTAGTGCACACCTGTAATCCCAGTACTTGGGAGGCTGAGACAAGAGGATTGAAGGTTTGAAGCCAGCCTCAGCAACCTAGAAACGTCCTCAGAAACTTAGCAAGACCCTGTTTCAAAAAACAAAAATAAAAAGGGCTGGGGTTATAGCTCAGGGGTAGAATGCCCCTGGGTTAAATCCCCAGTACTATACACAATTAAATTTAGCCAGGCATGGTGGTACATTCCTATAATCCCAGCTACTTGAGAGGCAAAGGCAGGAGGATTGTGAGTTCAAGGCCAGCCTGAGCAGCATAGTGAAACCCTATCTGAAAAAAAACAAAACCCTAAACTTACTTGAATGAACAGTAAATTCTCATCACAGCCTCCTGTGTCTATCCAGTTAATATAGCAGGTCAACATCCATGTCAGAGGTGAGGAAACTGAGGGCACTGTGTAGGAATGGTGCAGCCAAATCTGACACACGGTCAGACTTAGAGAGCCAGAAAGAACTTGGACTATGGAATGCAGAATGAAATAAATGACTTTAGAAAGATGTCTTTAGAATTGAAGCTTGTTGTCTCGATATGAACAGCAGAATTATGTAAAATGCACAAAGTACCAGGTTTTCTTTTCATAATTCCTGACAAGAGAAAGGAAGGATAACATTTGAAACCTGTAATAAACATTCTTACTTCAAATATCATTTAAACTCATTAATCATTGAGAATCCATATCTGTATTTATCTTTAAAGGGAAGCATAAAAAGCTGTTATTCTTTTAGACATAAAAGAGATAAAAGAATGAATCTTGAAGAAAGGCCATAAATGTAGGAATTACAACATTATTGCCTTAATAATAATTCTTCACTAATAGAATACATGACACAGTACCTTTATACAATAAAGACTAAACATAGCAGAAATACATAATGGCTGTTCCACCGTGGAACAATTTGAGTCTAACATAACAGAAATGATCACTGATCCCAAGACGTTATGGAATAGTAAACTTAAGATATTGTACTGCTTTTCAAGTTTATGTGGCTATGATTATTTAATTTTCTTTTGTGCGTGCTCAAGAATAGCTGTTATGTGACTACACATGAGAGAACCTGAAATTAATTTGTCTGTATGAGATCAGTGACTGTACAAATTCTTATGAAAACTAACATGCCATGACAATAGTAATTTTGATAAAATTATAGCAAGTACTGCAATTCTCTGCCATCTGGCTGTCTCATCATAACTACTTTGATGTGCTTTTTATTACTTATTTATTTACTTCAACCACTTTATTGGTATAGTTTTAAAGCATGTAAATTATCACAATGGGAGACATTAAAGGAAGGCTAACTTCATATATAAATGTTGAACTTTTCATGAAATTGTGAGAATCTAACCTTTTTGAGGGGAACATTTTTACTTAAGAAAAAGTTATATTCAGGAAAGTTCTTATTTAATTTTCATTATGTTCAATCCTTAAAGAACAGCAACACTTGATACCATCCTTGAATCTTTTCTATGTTAATACAGTAAAATATATTTAACTATTGCTTGGATCCTTCCTTACATGTCAAATTCAGTATCTTCAATTTGATTACATACTTAAGTTTCCCATCATCATGTCATTACTTTTACATGCATGCTAACTAAACCAGCTTCATTTGCATACTTTCATGAAATATGGAGAGCAAATTGAATCTTTACTCATCATTAATCTTTTTTGTTTTAGACTAAGAGAAATTATTTGAAGATTCTAAATATTTAAACTCACCCATTAAAGCTACTCTTCATGTGTTTAAGGTTCGATTTTAAAGCCTAGAAACTTCTATTTCCTTATAGTTGAATGATATCTTCATAGTCATATTGCCTAAATACTCTGCCTCCAACTCTCAGAAAAATTCAAGTCTCTACTGGGTGTTAAGGGCACAAAGGTTGAGTTATGATACACATCCCTATAGAACACATGTTCTAATTTAACAGATAGATGTCATATTTTATGGTAACTCTTTATTGTCATGTGGGAAACAGTTTCAGTCTAATTTCCAATGGAACAGTAGAATCCTATCATCAACCCCATAGAAGTAACATTTGTTGAAGGCTTGGAAATAAAAGAAAGAATTATAAATAATGTTTTTCTCTGACCAAAATGAATATAATTGAGGTTGAACACTATTAGCAAAAAAGTAATTCAGTGGCACCATAATTGTGTGTACAATTGAGATACTTGATTGTCTACACTGATGATTCCCATACCATAATATGTGCTAAAGAAATTTCTAAAACCTCTCATGACTCAGTTGGCATTAAAAAAATTCTTGGAGATGGTAGAAAATAGCTTAGCTGTAATTCATTCGGAACTAATTTCAGTCATTGCTAAAGCATGCTGGGTTGAAAATTAGTGTCAAACGACAAAATGGCATGACTTCTTAAAAGCATTTGAGCTCAAATTTTATATGCCCACAATGCACCTGAATTAAAGTTTCTAGGATTTGGGACTGAATGGTACTTACATACTGCCACCAGTATTCTCATTTCAATCCTAAAGAAAATTGTACCCATGATTACATCCATCCAAGATTTGGAAAGGGTATCTGGGAGACACCATCGTTTATTTTTGTAATCCTTATAATCCAAAGCAGGAAATTAGTATAAATATCAATGATGCAATGATACATGTTCTAAAAAATAGAACATTATAAATGACATATAATATAAATGACATATAATAAAATATAATGAAGCTATCTTTTCCAGCACACATAAAATTTGTTAAAATAACTTTTAGTTCCTAAAATCTCCTCACAATAAAACTAAAACAGGAGGATCACAGGTTCAAAGCCAGCCTCAGAAATTTAGTGAAAATCTCAGCAACCTATTGAGACCCTGTTACAAAATAAAAAATAAAAAGAGATGGGAGTGTAGCTGAAAGGTAGAACGCCCCTGGGTTCAATCTCCAGTACCACAAAAAGAAAAGAACAACTTTCTTAATGCAAACACATAAACTTATGAGACTGTTTTTAATAATACAAACACTTCTGTGTATTATCCAAACGCTTTTTCTGGTGGTCCAGATTTACCTTGGTCCCATAGTTCTCAAAGGTTTAAAGGTCATCACTGACAAGAACAAGAGTCTTCTTGAAATGTTCAGACCCATATTTGCCAACACCATTTACAATTCTCCTCACTGTACCCTCACTATCAAATACACTAAATAGAGTGACTGATGCCCTATCCACCATTTTTACTGCAATTTCATGTCTGAATATAGTAATTATTTAGTAGCCTTTAAACCATTCCTGTTTTCATTATTTACTCACAGCGAGATAAATCTTGGGTAGTTAAATCAGAGAGAACATAATAAAGACTGGGGTTTTTAAATGAACTAGCAAATTTGGAATTAGGAAACCACAAAGTCACACTGTGATAACCCTATCTAATGTTTTCTTCTAATGAAATAAACATACCAGGTTTTGTCTTCTCCATAATGTTGAATTTCTTGTTTTCAGCCTGGGCTTTCTACTAAATGGAATTTTTGTACACCGTTCTGGACGTGATTAATTATATCTCTGTATCACCAGGGAGTCCTGCCCATCTGAATCTGAAACTATAGCAAACTAAAGGGCTTGGTTGGAGACTAATTAATATTAAAGAGTATATTTTGTCCATGGCACTGTATAATAAGTAACATGCTTTCAGTTTACCCCCTGTTTGAACTAAGCTAAGTCAGCCTGCCTCTGGCTAAATGCCTTTATGGAGAATAAAACAGATGTTACACATTGTGCATCTGATCATACTGAAAGTGAAAAGAAAGAATCACCGCCTTCAAACTTCCTTCAGTGAGAAGGAATTTGGATTCTTTTCCTGTTCCATTTCCTACTCTTCGTCAGAAATAAAATGTGTCAAGTCTATCTACCTGCCAACCCAAAGGTCTACACGAATGACATCTTTCTTTTTAAACCAAGTGACTTTCTAAGGCAAGAATTCAAAAGCATTCTCATTGTATATTTTATAATTCTGGAAATAAAAGTCCTTTTCAAATCATAAGCAAAATGGGGTAGAGGAAGTGAGAAAAATATATAATCTATTTATTAATTACCATTACAAAAAATTTTCAAATACAAAGGGGAGACTTTTGTGCCTAAAATATTGCTTTTTCTATTTAGTGCATCCTCATAGAAAAGGTATCTTTTAGATTCAGAAAATATTTGTGATGATATAGGTAGTACTGGTATGGTAGCAGTGTGTAGATACCTATATTTCGCTTGTGCAGGAAACAAATATAATTTTATTAGCTTTTCACTGTATCTTTAAAAAATAATATTATTTCAGCAAGCATATTCTTTGTTTCAGATATTCTCTGTTGTCTCAATTCTTAAATAAACTTTCAGAATTATATTACTTGCTGAGAAAATATTGGTCACAACTGTATCTACATCAAATCCAGTTCTTAAGCTCCATGATTCTACCTAATCCTTCTTTATAATAATAAACACATTTTGAGCTTTACTTATTTTTATATGGGGCTAACATTTATGTTAACTCTAAGATTTAGATGTATATAAATTAAGGAGTACATTATCACTATAGATGCTATATTTTTGTTACTATAGAAATGCCAAAGAAAAATTATTTCTTTATACATCCTTAATAGGAATTTTATTTACATGGTTTCCATTGCAGAGACTCACTGACAAAAGGAAGCCCCCTTCCACATAAAACGATAATTTTCATAATAGACACAGTTAAACTGGTAAAAGCAAGACCATCAAAATTCTTCAATGTTTACTTCAATTTGAAATAAAATGATGTGAAATATGGTTATTGTGGGTATGGGCTTAAAAAAAGAAACATTTTATATACTTGGACCAATAAGTCATGTATACAAATCATTTTTTCTGGCAATTTTGAACTGCTTATCTTTCATAGGATTTCTTATGGCTATTTACATTTTCACTCAGTGAAAATCAATTACCTTCTTGCAATAAGCCTCATTTGCTACCTTTGAGTATAATAGAAACACCATTAGGATGATGACATTACCCAAAAGAAGGGCACCACACAGTTGGTAGACATAAATTAAGGGCCCTTTCACATATGCATTAGAAATACTGCTGTGACTGAAATATGCATAAAGTCTGTATCTATTAGAGCTATTAGTGTGTGGGGGTGATGATTTTGAAGGGGGAGGGAAGGATTGGTAGATTGTGATCTACTACTTTGACAAAATTATGTATTTCCTTTTTTGCCCGGTATATGCCATTGATGCAATAAGCCTGGGCCCCCAGCTGAGCTACGCTTGGAAATGCCACTGAGCATGGTATACGCGCTTCACTTCCCTTTGCCGAAGCAAGACATTGTCAGGAATAGAGTGCATGTGTGCCGCCAAGCCCACTCCTCCTCCATCACCCTGACCTCCACAGCTCTGCGGATGTCTGCCTGGGTGAAGCCACCACTCATGCGGAAAACAGCTCCTGCAGATCAATTCATAGGATTTAGGGACATTTAACTTTCATCAAGCCCACATCATCTTATTGGTATTTGAGGACTAACTTATTACTGAACATTAATGGACATAACATAGAGAGTTGTATATTTCCCAAGGGAAGAAAAAAAACTAATCTAGAAATTCCCCCTCCTGACACTAGGAAACAGAGGAAACCACACTTACACCCAGTTATTTTTATCTGAGTTCTTATAAGCTTAAGTAAAACAAAATTATAACACCTATTGGCCCTCGGGGTATGAGTGAAGGTTATGTACCTTTTAAGAAGGTGTTAAGATTACACATTATAATTTTTGATGGGCTGTTTTTAGAGTCACTTTTCTTTTAGGCAATCTTACAAATACAGGAGGCATGTGGATAGTTCTTCATTAAGGAATTTTGAATCATGAACACATAAGGATTGCATGAAAGGCTTAGAAGAAGTAGAGTAGAATGGTAGGAACTAACAGGATGGAATTTTTGAACCTCAGAAAAATTAGCAAATAGTAGAAACTGATGTTTTCTTTTAAAAGGATAGATACTTAGAATTTCATTATCATTAATGATGTTTCAAGTGCATATCACTATTCGTTTTGAAAAAAATTCCCTCACTTGACAATGTTAAAATATCCAATATGAGTTGTATATATAATTCATTAAGAATTAACAGTCTATTTATTATACTTTCATGAGAGATTTATTGTAATGACTTCAGTTTTCAAAGACTTTGTAATATTAACATAATTTTACAAAAATTTAAAAAGCAAAATGCTGAAAGTATATACTACAAATGTCACTTATAACTTTTTGTGGAAAAGAAAAATTTCAGAGCACAAACCTCTTTGTCTTATACAATAATATCATCCCTAGATATCATTCTTAAATCCACAAATCATATTTGATTACTACAAAGAAAGCAAGAAGTTTTGTGAAATTTATTTTAGTGATCATCACATTCTTATTAGATTATTATAAAATGAAAAAGTTTCTCTTAAATAAACATTTAACCTCAACCTTTGATGGAATAATAAACTGAACATAGAAACACTATGAAATTCATACTGTAGAGCCTTTAACTCTAAAACGGCCATTACATTTTCTTTTATGTCATTATGGACAAAATTATGGGATCTTATGCTACAAATATAGAGAGACATTTTAAATGTTTGAAATTCTGTAAATGGTATTTTTCTAAGTAGGACACATTTGGTTAAATCAATTGACACAATGATACTACTGCATATAAACTCAGTTCTGTAAAGAATAATACTATAATGGAATAGACTTCCCTTAGTCAACCTCCTTTGTGCCTGGAATCTGGCATGTGGGGCCAAATCCATATGAAATTTGGCTTGCTGAGTCTATCACCTGCAATTTATATGTCCATCAAATAAATGAGAGGCCCGCAAAGTTCATATAGAGCAGCAATCTGAATGGACTCCCAAGAAATGCTGCTTCAGATTAATGACTCAGAAACTATGTATTTCAAAAGGATATAGGTCATAACAATTAGTTTCCATCAACATTTTAAGTACAAATATTATGTGATATGGGTATATTTTCATTTTAATTCCCTAGCTCGTGTCTTGTAGGAATATGATACTCCCTAATGTTTTTCTATTCAATTTCATTTAAAAAGAGTGCTATAAAAGGAAGCCATAATCTTATAATCAAGAAATAAAATGACCGAAAACACTTCAGACTGCAATAATACAATTGTGCCTCAAGTAGAGAAATGAAAAATTTTGTAGGGAAAGATACTGAGGCAGTGTGAATAAAAATAAAACCTTAAGGTATAATTGAGTCAACACATAATAGGCATACAAACAACAAATAGATCAAATAGATTTGTTATAATTCCTTTGCTATAATTAGAAAAGAGCTTTCTTGATCCCATTGAAAGAAGACACTTGGTTGAAAGTTGTGGGGACAGTTTTCTTTTCTTTTTCTTATTTAAGTAGTTTAACAAAGTGGAGTTTAAAGAGCTTATAGGAGAATAAAATAAACCCAAATTGCTTGTGGGTAATTATCTTACTCTTTAGATCCAACATAGTCAATTCCTGCAATTTAGTGGATCTTCTATTTTAAAAGGTAGCAGTCCCTGCCCTTCCCCTAATCCTTGGAAAAGAAGACACACCTGGCAGAGGTGGGAGGCCTTGACTGTTTATCAAAAGGGACAGATAGTCCTTCCAGCAATTCCACCCCAGCTGTTTAGGAAGAGCCAGTTTCCTCTGTCTCCAGGGCACAAAGTAGTAAATGAGCTAATTGCACCAGCAATGATTTATACACAAGATTGTATGCTGTCCGATAATTACAGGCACAAAAATTGCCCACACCACAAAGCTGGCCCAAAGAGATCTCTTTCAAGTATAGAGAGGTATAACTTAAACCTTTGTCAAAAGGGAATTCTAGACAACTTACTGGGGTGTGTAAAAATATATATATACTCATATAATCTGTGCTTTACAAATGTTTGTTTTTGTTTCTATCCCATATTCAAATTCTGAGAATTCTCTCTCTCAATCGGGAATAGCAATTAATTATTTGGAAGGTTTCAAATATTTCTGTTGCCTAAATAATATGTTAAATGAAAGTAGAAAGTTATTTTTGTCATGAAATATATTCTGAATGGAATATATTCCTTGTGCCACTTTCATTTACACATACTATATAAATTTTACATGTATTATATATATATATATATATATATATTATTAACATTAATGGACTCAGAATTACTTGGCATTGTTTACTGAGCTGAGTGATACAGAGAAAATATTTCTAAAGAATGCTTTAGGAGCATACAAAAGTTCCCAGAAAAGTTCCATGAAATTGCAAAGTTAGAGTTTGGGTAGATTATAGTTTCTTTACTTGCTTTGTTTTGGGATCACATTTAAGTAACCCCAGAAGTATAAAAAAAAAGTCTGTATTACTTTTAACTCTTTATTTTTAGATAATTATAGGCTTAAGAGCTGTGAAAAGAGTGCAAAGAGTTCCCGTATGTCCTTCACCCAATTTCCCTTTATGTCAACATCTTACATGACCATTGTATGATGATCAATACAGTAGTAAGGCATTAACATTGGTGCAATACTAATAGGTAAACTACAGGCATTATTTGTATTTCATAGGTGTTCTACTATCCGTTTTCTTTTCCAGGATCCAATCCAGAATACTACATTGTACTGAGTTATCACATCTCCTTACTCTCCTTCAATCTATGATAGTTCATCAGCATTTCCTTGTCTTTCATTATCTTAACACTTCTGAAGAAAACTATTCCATATAATAGCTCTCTGTTCGGTGCAGTGGCCTTTGCCAGTAGTTCTAGCTACTTGGGAGGCTGAGGCAGGAAGATGGCAAGTTCAAGGTGAACCTGGCCAATTTAGTGACCCTTGTCTCAAAATAAAAAGGGCCGGCTCAGTGGTAGAACACTTGCCAAGCACGCGTGAGCCACTGGGTTTGATCCCCAGTACCACACAGGCACAAAGAATATCTCAATTTGCATTCATCTGATGTTTTCTCATAATTAGACTGAGGTTATGGGTTTGGAGGAAGAATACCTCAAAAGTACGTGCCTATCTCATGAGAGCATTTCAGAATAATGTCTTTATGTCTTATTCTTGGTCGTTTTAACTTTGGTCAATTGATTAGGATGCCACCGCATTTTCTCCACAGTGAAACTACTGTATTTCTCTTGTAATTAGTAAGTGTTGGGGGAATTTATTTAGAAGTATCCTTAAACTTTCACCATTTAGCCTGCATGGATGGACCATGCATGCAACAGTTACTATTATGCTGTGATGATGTATTTTTCTACTTTCTTCATTCCTTCTACATTTATAATTGTAATTCTTTTCTAAAGAAAGGTTATTTGTTCTCCCCTATTCATTTATCTATTCAGGTATGTATTTATATCCGTATAAACTCATGAGCACTTATTTTAATTTTTGGCTTCTATTTGTTTTTTGTTTTGTTTTGTTTTGTTTGTTTGTTTGTTTTGTTGTTGTTGTTGTTCTTTTTCTCAAATGCTTTGGTCTATTGAGAGATTGGCTCCTGTGTTCTTCGGCAACCCTCCCCAATTTTATTTTTAAAGCAATTTCTTACTTTCTGGCACTAATCAGCCCTATTTTAAGTAATCATTTTGAAGTAGCTCTGCTCTATAGAAACTGAATATTTCATCTGACACACTGCACATTCCTTTGAGACTAATCTTTTATCCCGCTGTACCTAGTAGAGTACCTGGCAGGCATTTGTTGAATATGTGTCAACTGATGCTTATTTATTCCATGTGTGACAAAGGTAAAAATTATTCACCTTATTCTATGTATCCTTAAGTTTATGTTCTCTAATAAATCATTGCTCATTTTTCTCATTTCATATAAAACAATCCTAGTTCTTTTAATCATCAATATTGTCATGATTCTGCAAAAGCTATCACCAAACCTTGACCTACCTATGTCTTTGTGACGATATCTTAAAAATTATAGGAGTATCTTTCCCACCTGTCTCCTGACTTCAACTTTTACAAAAATCAAAAATATAACCCATAAATACAATTTACATGCTTTATGAATATTTAGTAAAACATGGAATCTAAAATAAAATCAATGTTATTTAAAACATCATGGTATTGGAATAGTTTAGAACAGAAATAACAAAAGTAGGATAGGGACTCTTGTAAGGTTGAACTCCTTAGCCTTTACTTTTTATGCTATCTTAGGATTAATAGTTCCAGGGGTTGCTTCCCACCCCCCAGTACTGGGAACTGAATCAAGGGGTGCTTTACCACTGAGCTACATTCCCAGCCCTTTTTAATTTTAAGACAGGGTCTAGCTAAGTTGCCCAGCCTGGCCTTGAACTTGTGATCCTCCTTCCTCAGCCTCTCAAGGCATACACCACCATACAGGAATACACCACCATATCCAGCTGCTTTTTGCTATTATTATTATTATTATTATTTTGCCAGAACTTTTTGTTCAGATAGTTATATACTGTGTGCTAATTATGTGGCCAGGCAATACTTTTACTATAAGAGTCAGTATTGCTATTTTGACCACTATACAGATATGGAAAACTGAGAGACTGAGAGATAAGTAACGTGCCCAAAATCATATAACTAACCAGTGGTGAGCCAGTGTTTGAACTGAAGCAGCCTGGCCACAGCCCTTGCATTTCAACCATTACACTACAGTTCCGTAGAAGAGCTCAACACATAAACCTCTGTTGAAGTAGGGAAGCGAGAGAATGCTTGCTTAGCCTCATTTCCAGGTTTGCCCCAGTTGTCCCTGAACCCTTAGGCTCCAAGGAACAGACTTTGAACACCCAGGTTTTCAACCAGTTCCTATTAGTCCTGAGGTTTTGACACGCTGACTCCAGAGTCTGATTCCACTCAGAGTACAGCCAGTGTTGTAGTAGGATTGTTTGATAGGTCTATAATCATGCACACGGGGAGGGCATGTTGACAGGGCACAGGAGCCCACTGGTTTTCTGAAGTTTGGTCTTAGAGGCTTCTGAAAATGTCTTATCTCTATGACATCCCAGAATTTACCTTGCCAGATGTGCTCATTATCAACTTAACATTTGTTTGTTTGTTTTCCCTTAGTGAACTACCAGGCTCTAACTAATGAATGGAATTGGCTTGCACCTGAATACTACATTCCCTTATATGATTATCTTTAATTCCAACTTTTATCTTTCCAGATGCTAAGCATTTCTCACCATTCACCATGATTTTAAAGGTGATTCCAGCAAGCAGTAGTCTTTTATTTAGTGTTTTTAGGACAACAGAGAACAGAAGGTTTAGTTAATGAATGTAAATGCCCACATCAGAACTATGCATTTAGAAAGAAACATGAAGAATATTTTTAAATATTTTCATTCTTTTTACCACATATTATTTTGATTACTTACTGTATATTTTAAATCAACTGAAAAAAATGTGTCTGATTCCTTGGCATAATATCAACTTTTTGTGTATGTTTCCACATTTAGCAATTTCTGCCAATTCCTTGAACAAGATTCAAAGAGAATCTAGGATTAAAATAATTTGTTTATGCTGTGGATGTTACAAAGATGATAACCTGATTCTCTGGGTCAATTGACAAGCAAAATTCACTAGAGATCAATTCTTGATTTCATAACAGATTTTTGGAAGAGGGAGGTATCCAAAAATCATTTTGTTTGACCTGTTCCACTTTCCGGCCTCTCAGTGGGCTGACTGCCTTTTGTGTCAATGCATCTCTGTGGTTAATAGTGCTCTTGGCGTGGAGCACGGTTGAAAACCCAAATGAAGAATTTGACTCAAATCCTATGCCCAACAATGGGACAGTTCTCCTGGGGAACAATCCTATTGTTGGAAGCACTTCCTTTGGATATACCTGAAAAGTGGTATCTTTTGAAGAAGATGAAAAGAAGGAAGGAAGGAAGGAAGGAAGGAAGGAATTAAGGAATGGAGGGAGGGAGGAAGGGAGGGAGGGAGGGAGGCAAACTTTAGCAGCTTAAAGAGAAAAAAAGTGAGACTTACAAAAGAAATACTTTTCATATGTTATAATGTCAAATGTTTTCATAAATTATGATTTCATACTTAGAGGAAGTAACTTTCAAATGTTGATATCTAATAAACATACTTGCTGTGGGTATGTAGTTAAGTAATGAAATGAATGTGATAAAATGCTAAATAAAATTGTTTTCAAAATTATTATTTTAACTTATTCATCCCTCATTAAATCCCTGTTCTGTGACAAGTGATGTGCACTATAGGGTTATTATAGGCTATGATCTTTGATTTTACCAAACTTTACACATTAGAGGTTGTTATTTTGTTTTGTTTTTAAGTTCAGGATTTGAAATGAAAAGCAAAGGAAACTGTATCAAGATTTTCTTAAGGGGACATATATAAATGAGTGACTGAAATGTAATATGTAATACTATAAAAATAAAATGCTTGAAAATGTAACAGACAGTATAATTTTTAAGAGCTCCTTCTTTAAGGTACAAGTGTTTCAGATCTTGATTCTCCCATCACCAGCTCTTAGACCTTGGACCAGTTTCATTCTCTATCTCTCAGTTACCTAATTTGGAAATTAAGAACAATATTAGCAGCCAGGTGTGGTAATTCCAGTACTTGAGAGGCTGAGGCAGGAGAACCACAGGTTTGAAGCCAGCCTCAGCAACTCCATGAGGTTGTCAGTAACTGAGACCCTGTTTCAAAATAAAAAATACTGTTGGGCTGGGGATGTAACTAGGAGGTAGAATGCCCCTGGGTTCAATCCCCAGCACCAAAAAAAAAAAAAAATGATATCAATGCCTAAATTCATATGTAATAAAGGCAAAATAGGGTTCTGATCTGGGACATGGCAAATATTTAGTAAATCTTCCTACTACTTTTAAAGAGACAAGGGGAAAGGAGTCAGGAATTCTAGATATCCAGTTTTTTTAAATTAAGATAAGATCACAAGGGAACAACAAAGTATGGGAAATATTTAAGAAAGTATACAACATTAACAAAGATAATGGGTAGTATGCCATAAAATATTTACAGAAGCTGACAATTATTCTTTTAAAAGAAATAACCAAGAAATTAGCATTGATATTAAGCACTTAAAACAGTGCCTGGCCCATGGTAGTTGTTTTATAAATATCTGTTAATAAAATGAAAGGTGATTTAGTCCCATGATTTCTGGCAAAAAGGATCAAATTAATGCAAAAATTTACTTGTACTGCTGTGGCAAAAGCAAGGATACAGTCATTGAAATCTAACTCTAAAGCATGAAGACTAATAATAAAGTCATACAAAGAAAAAATTAACATTATCAGATATCAAATAAAGATAGGTCAAGATAGTAGTAATGAGTTTCAGAAATGTATTGAAAATAATATTATCTACATAAAGATGGAGATAGGGTTTTGCAAAAAATGGCCAAAACTGAAAAAATTTAAATAAAGGACTATAAGATGGATACTACAGAGCCCTATGTCTTGAGAAAAGATGCAATAAAAATTTCATAAGTACTCTATATCTTCCAAAAATGAAAGTTACCTAACTCACCTAGTCATCCACATGGCTAGGGTTGAAGCTCTGGCTGTTCCAGTTACTGGTTGACATTAGTACATTAGTTAAATTCTCTGAGCATCATTTTTTCCATATTAGAATAAATGGTAAAAAATAACAGAATTTTTATAGGACTATATAAGAGAACATAAGTACTTAACACTAAACTGACACACAGGAGAAACTCATATATTTGCTTAATTTATATGTGCTATTAATTTCAAATATAATTTTAACTGATAGCAATAAATAGCTCATATATTTTCTGCTGAAAACCAAAAAGGAGTTTTGCACCAATAAATGGCTGTTATTTGTGAAATCATCTCTATCTAATTAAGAGTTTAACCCTTTTGGGTCTCCAACCAAGTGGTCCTGGTTCTAAAGTGCAAGGTAATCTCATAGTTGGTTTTAACAGTTTGCCATACATTGGAAGGAAAAAAAAATCACCGAGAAAATGAGAAAGCATTCTAAATCCTATTTTATCCCAGAGGTCATACACTATACCAGGAAACAGCTGTGAGCTAGAAAAGCTAGGTCAATAGCATCAAGAAATTGCAACTCCTCTGGGGATAATGTGGTGAAAGACCAAGGCATCATATGCATTCATGTGGATACAGAGAAAAGACCTCAATTAGACTCTGCTCAAGGTATTTATAATATGTTAAAGATCCTAAACAAAAACTACACATTCTAATGCATGTCATAAATGTTAAATTAGCATAGCTAATCAAGGATATTCATAAGCATTTCATTTAGAAATACTCACAGATAAAGACTAAAGAATAATTAAGACTTACCACCCAGAGACTTTATCATGTAGTGGCATTACATTTAAAGTCTGGCAATAATATCTTATATTTAGGGGGATTTATGCTTATGTTGTTAGTTTTAATCATTAATTCATTCGTGAATAATGTCTTGAGTCCATAGTGTTGGGCGATGTTCCAGGGCTGAGTGTGCCCTGCAGGGTAAGAGTTGGGATGGTCCCTGTCCTCGTGCAGTTTATATTCTCAAACTGTAGACAGATAAGATGTAACCAATGAGTAAGCAAAAGGATTTTACATAGTGCTAAGTGCCATGAAGGAAATAAAACAAAGTGACTGGGACTATTCCAAATGACTGTCATGGTGTATTCAGCGCTGTTTCTAAGCATCTTCCCATTTACCAAGTAATTTATGTCACATGTGTGCGAGTACTATTCCAAATGCTTTATAAACATTAATTCACTTATGGGAATAACAACTCCATAAAGTAGTTTTTATTATTACTCCCAATTTATAGATGAACAAATAGAAGCAGAGGGGTTAAATAACTAGGCCAAAGGTCACACAACTAGTAAGTATTTAGACCCAGGGAATTTGGCTTCCCAGTCTGCGCCATAACTTCTATATGATGTTGTCAGTTGATTTCATGATTTATTTCATTAATCCCCACAACTGAGGAATTATGCCTCCTATTGCAGAAGGGGTAACTGAAACACAAAGAGAAAAAGAGACTTTGTCGAAGGTGGAATTCGCAGCTACACAGTCTGACTCCAGTTTTTCCTTGACCATCTCATCTCTTTTATGAGAACTCTTTATGGTGTAATAGGTAAAAGAAATAAAAACACTAAAACAAGATGACTTTATGTTTACATGTCACATAAAATGGTACGCAGAAGAACTAAACCTTGTTTTTACATTGTGTCTCCAAACACTTTAATTAGTTATTTTAATTAAATCCTAAAAACACAACTTACATTCTAATAAAATTCAGCATACAGCTCTCTTTCTATTCCTCTACATTCATCATCATTCCCTCCCACAATCAAGCTTTCCAACAATGTATAATAAAATTAAGACAATACAGGTTGAGCATCTCTAATCTGAAAATCTGAAGTGTTCCAGAATCCAAAACTTTTTGAGCACGAACAAGATATCACAAATGAAAATGTTCACACAGACAAAACATAGGTGCACTAAAAATATTATATAACATTACTTCCATGCTAGGTTTATATGAAATATAAATGAATTTCATCTTTAGATTTGGGTCATCCCCCAAGCTACACCCCAAGCCCTATTTTTTATTCTTTATTTTGATACAGGGTCTCACTAAGTTGCAGAGGACCTCACTAAGTAACTGAAGCTGGCTGCGAACCCACAATCCTCCTGTCTCAGCCTCCCAAGTACTGGGATTACATACATGCGCCACCACGCCTGGCTCCACCTTAGCATTTTATACTAGGTTCTGAAATAAACAAATACTGGCAAGTGTCAAAGTTATTTTCAAAATGTTTTTGTGAAAAAAGAAAGTTTCTGCACAGTTTATTTTGTGAATTGGACAAAGACTTCGATTCCTTCATTTTTAGCAGCAAAACACTGAGGGTCCCCAAAAGTTTGAGTAGCACTAAAATACCTAGCCAGGTTTCCTTTGCGACCAGTTTTATCCTAGTGAGCAAGTGAATTGAAATATTTGTATACAGCCCATAGGTATCAAACACATCTACAGAAATATCTTTTGAATGGGATGACATTGTTGCGAACATGTGCTCAGCATCCCTCACCATCTTCTGGCAGCCTGATCTTGCTTTCCTTCTGAGAACCAGCCCTCCTTTAGTCATAATCTATGTGGGTCCAGTGAAGCTAACTGCACCCCAACTTGAGGACTGGAGCACTTGACCTGAGTCTAAGCCAAGAAGCACTTCACTGTTAGGTGATTAGGCACGTGATTTTGTTTTGGGGTGTGTAAGTACATTACAAAAGCTGTCTTCAATGTTTTCCTTTCTGTACTAGTGTTAACCATGAGAGGAATTCTGCAGTTAGAAGATAAGTCAAGAAGTTCTCTAAGTTACTTATTATAGCAGCAGTATGGTAGGCAGAATTCTAAAAATGGTTCCCAAAGATGTCCTTACCTAATCCCTGGATCTATAAATACAAATATCTCTCCTCTGATTAGGTTATATTATATAGCACTGCTGAACTTAAGATAGGAAGATCAGCTAGGTGAGCATATTCTACTCACGTGTGACCCTTTAAAAGCAAAGACTTTTTAGCAGCTGGTGGCAGGAGAAAGGGGTCAAGAGATTCAAAGCACAGGGCAGATTCGACACCCCATTTCTACTGACTATGGAAGGGGCTGTATGCCAACGAATTTGGGCACCCTTTAGGCACTGAGAGTGGCCCTGGGTGATAGCTAGCAAGAAAAGGGGATCTCTTCTTACAACTATAGGGAACTGAATTTGACCAGTGACCAGGAATAATTTAGAAGGCAGTTCTTCCCGAGAGCTTCCAGACACAAGTCTAGCCTACCAACACTTCAATTTCAGCATTATGAGGCCCTGAGAAGAGAATCCAGTTAAACCCATTTGGACTTCTGACCTGTAGACATGTGAAATAATAAATGAGTATTGTTTTAAACTGCTGAATTTGTGGCATTTATCACACATCAATAGATAACTAACGCAGACAGTAATTGCCACAGTAGCATGTGGTGCTGATATTTTAGGACAATAATAACCATATTATCTGGGCATCTTGATAGGATGAAAGAGATGTTAGATATATTTTTGTTTAACCTTGAAATAATGAAATCTATGGCATACCAGTAAACCACAATGAGTGTTTTCTAAGATAAATATAATAATATGAAACTTGAAACCTCATATATATGTGTAGTCTCATAAATATATTCACATGTATTTGTGCATCGATGTCTGTATGAAAAAAGGACATTCCAATCTCACCAACAAACATACACACACAACGATACACAGTGTGTGTGTGTGTGTGTGTGTGTGTGTGTGTGTATTTCTTTCATGGTACTGGAACTGAACCCAGGGGTACTCTATCACTGAGCAAATACCAGCCATCTTTTTATTTTAAGACAGGGTCTCGCTAAGTTGCCCAGGCTACTATTCTCATTAAGTTGCTGAGGTTGGCCTCAAACCTGCAATCCTTCTATCTCACCCTCCCGAGTACTTGGATTACAGGCTTGTGCCACCACACCTGGCAAATTTGACCTATTTTGTTACTCATTTGGGGAAACAGACTTACAATGTAGGTTTCTATAATAGCTTAGACCAAAATTCCCTATTAGAAACATGCTAAATACCTCCATCTGCTGTTAGAACCAGGAACTAATTTTGTACTATTTTGTAGCCTACATTTTAAAGATGTTAATATGAACTGCCATAAATTTAGCCAATACTTGTAGTCTAGCTCTAATGGTACCATTCTTACAGAGGCTCCAAGTAACTATTTTTATTTTTAAAACACAATATTTTTTTCTGGAGACTATTGAGCCTCCCTGGATTAGCTCATGAATGCGGCAAAGAGATTTCCTTTCTGAAGAGCTCCCCATAATTAATGTACGACAAAGTAAACTTTAAGTTAGAAAAGGAGGAACATTTCATAATAGCATAAGGTTTAACTCACAAGAAAGAACAATTCTAAAATTTTACACACTTAATAATAAATAGTCTTAAATTATAGAAAAGAAAACTTCATAAACTAAAAGGAGAATGAACAAATCCACAATTATGAAGGGATATTTTAACTACACCTTTTTCAGGAAATGATCCAACAAGCAGACAAAATTTCGCTAAGTATATACAATAATTAAAAACACAATAATCAAACTTAATTTAATTGACATATACAGGACACTGCACCTCTAAACTGCAGAATACATATTCTTTCTTTGTAAGGATACATGAATCACTTATAAAAATTTTCCATGCACTAGGTGGGTCATAAAGAAAATATTAACAGAGGTCAGAGTTGAAATTATACCCAGAATGTCCTCTGATCATGGTGATGTTAATGTAGAAATCAGTATACACTAATACAAACCATAAATAGCTCATATATTTGGAAATTAAGAAATATATTTCTAAATAATCTATGAAATATATAAACAAAATGGAATCAATGAAATTATTATAAAATATAGCATGTTAACATTTGTGGACTAAACCTAAAGCCATGCTCAGAGGTAAATTTATACCCTTAAGTGCAAAGAGAAAAGAAGCTAAAAAAATGAATAAAAATAGGCTGTACAGAGGGTAAGGTTCTAGGGAGAGAGAGAGAGAGAGAGAGAGAGAGAGAGAGGATGCATTTCCGTCAAGCAAATCAAATCAGCATAAGCCAAGTACAGTTAGCCTGGGCTGATCAAATTCAGGAGATTCTCTGAGACATAAGACTAGAGTACAGTCTAGAGTACAGTGGGTCTGACAGTTGATGTTTCTTTTAGCTTATTAAGGAATGGGTAAACCCTGAAGGACTGGGAGTCATTGAGTGAAATTCTCATAATTGTACTTCAAAACCATATCACCAACTGGGCATGGTGGCTCATGCCTATAATCCTAGTACTTGGAAGGGCTACATAGGAGGATTGAGGTTCGAGGCCAGCCTCAGCAACTTAATCAAGTCTTGTTTTAAAATAAAATTTAAAAAGGGCCATGGGTAGAGCTCAGAGGTAGAATGCCCCTGGGTTCAATCCCCAGTACTCCCCCCCTCAAAAAAAAAGATATCACCAGGGAAGAGTATTCAGGATGAACTACATTCTCCCTTATAACACTCATCACTCTCTCTTTATTATAAATGATGTAGGATAGAAGTAATAAATAGGTAGAAAGGAGATAGATAGGAAGGAGGAGGAAAATATAACTTGATATAAGAACCTGATGCTAAAGTTCCTCAACCTTTACTCCTCAAATGTTCTCTTTCCCAGGCCTGTCTCTCCCAAATTCCTGGGAAATCTGTAGATTCTAGAGTTAACAAAAAGAAACTATAATTGCCCCATGCATTGTTAAGACAGATACGATGTCTTGAGAAACCTATAATTTAGAGGTCTCTCCAGCTTATCTATTGATCAGATAATGAAGACCTCGATCGGCCTGAGGACCCTTTAGGATGAGCAGACTACCAGACTGAGGTCACCCTCACACATCTTCCCATCCTCACCCTTCACCATGTTTCCTTTAAAAGAGTCATAAACCACCAAAATTTGTCTCCCTCTTGAGATAGCCTCTATTCTCCCTTGAATGTATATTTCCTACTTTCCTAAATAAACCTCTGTCTACATCTCTGACTGGCGCTTGCTAAAATCTTTCCTGTCAAATCAGCCAAGGACCTTCCTAGTCCTGAGGTGGGTTCCCCTTTGAGGGAACTCCTTGGACCCCTCATGGAATCAACCTTCTCCCCATGACATAATGACTTCTTTAATATCTCTCTTTTTTTTTTTTTTGCGGTACTGGGGATTGAACCCAGGGGCGTTCTACCTCCGCGCTACACCCCCGGCCCTATTTTTTTATACTTTTATTTTGAAACCAGGTCTCACGAAGTTGCGGAGGGCCTCACTAAGTAGAGAGAGAGAGGGAGAGAGAGAGAGAGAGAGAGAGAGAGAGAGAGAGAGCTGAGGCTGGCCGCGAACCCGGATCCTCTGGTCTCCGCCTCCCAAAGTACTGGGATTACAAGAGTGCGCCACCACGCCCGGCTTAATATCTCTCTTCTGAGAGGACCTTCTGTAGGGACTGTACTATAAGGCCAGTAAATGTATCTATCCGTTCAGTTCCTAGGATACCCTAGAATAGTTCTTATAAGATAGAAAATGCCCCAAAATATCTGTGTACTAATAAAGGATGAAAAAAAGAAGATGTAGAAATCATTCAGAAAGCCACTGTAATAGTTGAACTCCATCTTGGATTGATATAGTCGCAGGTCATAGGGGTACAGGAGTCCAGAAGGCAGAGGGTCTTGAAATATTTATATGAATTCTCAAACTAGTATCCCTCTTCATTTTATTTTCATTAATCATGCTATTTCATTCATTTTTTTTTTCATTCACTCAAAAACTTTGTATTGAGAACCCACCCAGGTATACTCTGACCTGAAGGTACAATGTGAATAAATCAAAGTTCCTGCTGAAGTGGAGCATACATTCTAATTGAGCAACTCAGACAGTAACTATATATCAATAGGACAGGTAGCAATATGTACCTTGGAGAACAATAAAGTAGGGAAAGATAGCGGCAGGGTCTGAGCATGCATGCCAAATCGGAGAAACTTCCATGAAGCCAGGGCGAATGGAAGAGAGAGGGAAAATGGTGATTAAGAGATATGATGGGCCTGGCAAGGTAGGAAGCAGCATACAAGAAAGGCTAGTTTCACTTTATTTATTTATTTATTTATTTATTTATTTATTTATTTTTGCGGTACTAGGAATTGAACCGTGGGGCATTCTACCTCCGAGCTACACCCCCAGCCCTATTTTTTATTCTTTATTTTGAAACGGGGTCTCGCTAAGTTGCAGAGGGCCTCACTAAGTAGCTGAGGCTGGCCGTGAACCTGCAATCCTCCTGTCTCAGCCTCCCAAGTACTGGGATTACAAGCGTGCGCCACCACGCCCGGCTTTGGTTTCTCTTTGAAGGAAATAAAAAGCCACGGGAGCTGAGGACTCCTAGGATCTGACTCACGAACATAAAAGGATCACTCTGAACATTAAGTGGAAGATGGATTGTAAGTGGAATAGGGTAGATAGAGATAGGCAAGTTAGGGAGCTAGCCTAGAGGTCATTTTGACTGCTTGTACTCTTCTCTCATCCAATTCCATGTCTGGTAACTTAACACCCCTACCACCTGCCCTCCTCCTCTTCTGACCTCACTATCTTGTACTTTCACAATTATAATGCTAGATACTCTCATATAGAGACTATAAGATTGAAAAAGGTAGGGATAGTGCTTCCCATTCATTTCATAAATAGTTCTATAGACAATATTGAATAAAACAAAAAGATAAATCGTACATTTTTTAAAATGGAAATTAAACAGCTTAGTCGAAGATTTGGGTAACTCATGGCTATAAACAAGAACAAAAATTGATCATAAAATGCTTATGTAAAAGGCTCTGATAATTTTTTAATTAATGCACATCAATAGACATAAATCTAATCCTTTGAAATGCTTGATTTTGACTTTGTTTCAAAGAAGCAGGTGCAATTATATTATTTGTTCACTTTATTTTAATTCACAAAGAACATATGGGGATTAATTTTTAAAATATACAAAAATCTAAACAAGCAACAGTTTCAGCCAATATCAGGATATTTTACTTTTCTAATGAGAAAATTAAATTATATTTTCACATCATGGGCACACATAATAATTTCATGTTCTTAAATGCAATGCCATACTCTTATATAAAGTATAAATGAGCTAAAGACAAATTTTTAAAGCTGAGCATTTTCAATATTTAAGAAAAGCAATGTAATCTAACATGGTATTTCATTCCTAGAAATTATATAATTAGATTTAATGAATATAAAAAATTATGTTCATATTTACCTTTACTGGTAAGAGTTCTAGAAATACGAATTAAGCTATGGGAATTTAAAGAGTCTAGGTTCAGAGCCTGACTGACTATATTCAAACTTGACCTGTTCATTCAATATCTCTATAAAAAATGTGTTGATATTTATTGAACAAAATCAGGAAAAAGTTCAAAGCAAATAACATGGTTATATGATGGTAATCTATAACTATATGCAAAACTACAGAAATGACTTAGTAGAGTAACAAATCATATGCTAGTGAATACTCAAGAAATCAGGATATGATTCTTTTGATTTTAATATGTGTTTTTTTACAATTTATAATTATATAGACATGATCATTATTTGTCTGCTTAGCTTCTCATTACTATTAATGTATTTCTTTGAAAAGCAAAAGGCTATAATATTTCCTTTAGTTATTATATCTCAAATCTGTTACCATGAGAAAAACCTTGAATACAGAAGAAAGCATGTCACTTTTTTCAAGCTTCATTTCTTCTATTTTATCAGGGGGGAAAAAAGGCCTTTTAAAAATTGACCAATGTGATATAGTTTGAAGTCATATTATCTTGGAATGGTAAAAATAATAAAGAACCAAATGCTCTGTGTTTATCCCATGCCAATCATAGCCAGACTTAATTATAGTAGAAGGACTGATTCTAAAGGATTGTAAAAATGTAAATAAGGCTTTAAAATTGACTCAGGAATTATACTTTATAAATGAAGCTTTGATTTTAATTTAAACAATTCTCTGAGGGCATGATATGTATTATTCAAACTGTTCTGCTTTCGATATGATTGAAATAGTAGTTACACTTCAGGAAACCAGGGGACAGAAACACCTGTTTCTTATGAAATTATAGCCCTAACAATTATAATAATTTTAAGCACCAGATTAAATTTAAAATATAAATACTGCAACATTTAAAAATTTAAATGATCAGATAGAAGTTTACTTAATGGAAAAAGGTGAAACAAAATATAGCATAACCTTACCTATTTTAGTCCAAATAGTTTTACTAGTACAGCATGTGTCAAATGTCTATACCAAAAATACTTTTTATAACTGTACTGATTTTTCCTATTTCAAAACTAATATTTAATTCTTAAAATTTTAAAAATAAGTGATAACTAAAATTTAAAAGCTCAGTAACAACCGCCAGTATTTTGATATATTTCATCTTCAAGTTACCTGCCCATCTGGTTAACTGTCTCTACATATATATATATATATATATATATAAAGTTAGGATAACACGAAATGTATCTTATAACTTGATTCTTTTATTAACATCAGAACTCATGAAACATTAAGGTACATTGTAATTGAAAAAAAAATCAAAGGACTTTTAAATATCTGTTCTCTTTTCAGAGAGCAAAGTACATGCCAAGTTGAGTCATGAAGAGAAATGTCAGTGCGATCCCTGGCAGCTGCTGGCTTCCCTGGGAAGGACGGGACTGGTCAGGAGTACAGTAGCTAGCAAACCCCTCAGCGCCCCACAAAGTCGCTAGTGGGAACAGAACAAAGGCCTCTCGGATGCAACTAACACAGATGTGCCCAAAGGCAAACTGTCAGAAACAGTTAAGATGACAGCTACTCACAGTTCATTATTTCCTTCTCACAGGTCACTGGGTGACAAGCTGGGTCAGCATGCTTTGTTGGCTGTCCCAGTCCTTCCCCACCCCCTATTCAATTTAAATATGGTTAAAGGGCTCCTCTGGATAAACTAATGTAAACAAACACATTCCAGACACTGAAAGATGCCCGAATATGGCATTTATTTTACCTTCGACCAAACTTGGAATTAAATGTACACACAACTTAACTTTATTCAAGAAAGAAGGGAGCAAAAATAGTGTCAGAGTATGCCTAAAGCAAACAAGAAAATATAACCTACCATGAAGTAAGAATCTCACATTTAAAAACTCTTATAATAAGAGATCTCCCTTTTTCTTTAATGGGAAAAATAATTTTTCCATGTTACCAAAAAAAACAGGATAAGTAATCAGAATGTTTACCCATGTGTTGAAAATATAAGTTAAATGAGATGATTCCGTAGGTGGGACAGCCTAGTTTGGAGTTACTGTTTTAGAGTGTGTGTGTGTATGTGTGTGTGTGTGTGTGTGTGTGTGTGTGTGTGTGCACGCGTGTGTGTGTTTTGTTTAAGAATATAATTCAAAATATTGTACCAATCAAGATGGCAATAGTCAAGTCGACTCATGATGTAATGCACATAAAATTTTAGTAATGATTTAATATGCCTATTGATATGGTGCCATTTTGTTATGAAATTAATACATAAAAACTAGTAGGAAAGAGGGTGGTCTAGAGACCCACATGGGCTTGTGTTCAAATCCTAACTCCCTCATTAACTGACCATATGACTGGCACATTATGTAGCTCCTCGAGCTTCCGTTTCTGTGACTCATTATGTGAGTACCTACATTATCAGAGTACGATGTTAATAAGCAAATCAACCTCTCTTGATGTTATAAGAATACATAAGTCCTGTCACTAAATTTTATACATATAAAGCTGAACTGAATCACGAAGGCATGAAATACCTTGGAAAATCATAACAAGCTATGGCCCCATTATATGAAAAGGACTTTTATTTTTTAACATGCTTTTATTGGTGCACTGGAGTATTACATCACAGTGAATATCAATTTGATGTTAACATACATACACACAGCTCTTAGTGTCCCTCCCGCCTCTCCCCACCCATATGAAGTACCAAGAATGATGCTGGTTTTATTCTCACATGTACACATTGTTTATGATATTAATTCCACTGATTCGCTTCTTTCTTGCCCTTCCCTTTCCCTTGTACCACTTCCCTTGCCCCACTGAGAGTTCTCCATTATCAACCGGAGTCCCTTGTGTGTCCCCACTACTCCCTAGGTTGTACATATTAATGAAAACATATGACCCTTCTTTTTTTGTGATTGACTGATCTCGCTTAACATAATGTTCTCAGATCCTTCCACTTTCTTGCAAATGATGTTACTCTTCTACACTGTTGGTGGGATTGCAAACTAGTTCAACCACTATGGAGATCAGTGTGGAGATTCCTCAGAAAACTGGGAAGGGATCCACCATATGATCTGGCTATACCACTACTGGGTATCATACCAAAGGGATTGAAACCAAAAAACTACAGTAATATATATATACCCATGTTCATAGCAGCACAATTCACAGTGGCCAAATTATGGAACCAACCTGGTGTCCATCAACAGATGAGGGAAATACACACAATGGAATTCTACTCAGCAATAATGAAAAGGACTTTTAAAAATCTCTAATTCAAGGGCAAGCATCTGTAAATCAGTAAGTCTGGACTGTAAATATAGATAGTTGGGTGCAACAAGAAATCAGGGGTTCACAGTTTCACTTAATATTTTCTCTTTTATTTAGTTTTCATTGAAAAGTGAATATACTGATATTTTTCCTTCCTAAATTGTTCTACTTTATCTAAAGATTCCCTTTGCAACATATCCAGTTAAAATAATAGCCTCCATTTGAAAGGCTGAAAATTGTGAATAATTGCTAAGACAAGAGCATGAATGGTCAAGCAGTATACTACAGAGGTTAAGAACAAGACTAGGACTCAGACAGTACTATCTTTAATTACTGAGAGGCCTTAACCAAGTCATTTAATCTCTCTGTACTGAGTCTCCTTATCAATAAAAGAGAGATGATTCCTCTGTTCTGCTTACCTCACTGATTATTAGGAAACAATCACTTAGAGCACTTGAGCAAAGTCAGTAAATTTTAGCTATTATAACTTATAGTCTAATGTTATCTTTTATTACCTGCCACTACTTGCCAATCTCTCTGTCTTTTCCCAAATTTGACTATTGTGCTTCTTTCCTTCCTTTGCCACTTCTAAGGAAGTATATAAAGTTATATCTCTCTATCTTTTATCTTAATTATATATTCCTTGCTTAGATTATTTGCTATTCAATGTTTTTTATTTTTATTTTTATTTATTTATTTATTTATTTGCGGTACCGGGGATTGAACCCAGGGGCGTTCTACCTCCGCGCTACATCCCCGGCCCTATTTTTTATACTTTATTTTGAAACTGGGTCTCACGAAGTTGTGGAGGGCCTCACTAAGTAGAGAGAGAGAAAGACAGGGAGAGAGAGAAAGAGAGAGAGAGAGAGAGAGAGCTGAGGCTGGCCGCAAACCCGGATCCTCTGGTTTCCGCCTCCCAAAGTACTGGGATTACAAGCGTGCGCCACCACGCCCGGCGTTCAATGTTTTTTATGATCTAAAATCCTATTTCTTTTCCCAATTTCCACAACTCAGGTCCATTCACATAACTCAGATCCATCCACATAATTCCTTCATCTTATGCAGTGATTGCTTTCTTCTTCTTCTTCTTTTTTTTTTTTTTTTTTTTTGTGGTACCGGGGATTGAACCCAGGGGCATTCTACCTTTGAGCTACATCCCCGGCCCTATTTTTTATTCTTGATTTTGAAACCGGGTCTCACAAAGTTGTGGAGGCCTCACTAAGTAGCTGAGGCTGGCTGCGAACCCTGATCCTCCAGTCTCCGCCTCCCAAGTACTGGGATTACAAGTGTGCACCACCATGTCCAGCTGATTGTTTTCTTTAATTGAATTATTATTGAGAAAAGCAAGAAAATATAAAGTTCTCTCTTGAAGCTGAAATAATATAATGCACTGATTCTCTTATTTTTTGGAAAACATGTAAGCCTAATAAGACAATCTAAGTTTCAAAGTAATCAATATGCCAAATTCAGCACCATGATCTAATTTTGCCCCAGAATTCCTTCCAAAATGAAAAGAAAGAAATTGCTATAAACATTTATTCTGTACTCAAACGACTTCGTTATGGAATAAAAAGAGAAGGAAAGAAACTAAAATTGCAGTTACTGAGATAACGTATGAGGAAAGAAGAGGGAAAAGGAGAATGAGAGAGAGAGAGAGAGAGAGACAGAGAGAGAGGCGTGCACAGGGAGAATTTTGGAACCTAAAACAAATCCTGAGGAAAGCTCACTAAGAAAATTCCCTAACACTTTTTTAAGAAATAAAATCCCTTTGAGGGTCTTACTGAGGAAGTTCTTACCAGTGCCTATATGTTGGAGCATTGGTCCTATGCCCTCTTCAAGTAATCGCAAAGTCTCTGATCTAATTTCCAAATCTTTGATCTATCTTGAGTTGACTTTTGTGCAAGGTGAGAAGGTGGGATTTATTTCCATTTTTTCTACATATGAATAACCAGTTTTGCCAACACTGTTTGTTGAAAAAGTTATCTTTTTTTCCAGGGTATGTTTTTGGCCCGTTTGTCAAAAATCAATTGGCTATGTATGGATTTGTTTCTGAATCTTCTATTCTGATCCATTGGTATATGTGTATGTTTTTGTGCCAATATCATGCTGTTTTTATTACTATGGTTCTGTAGTATAGTTTGAAGTGAGGTATTGTGATGCCTCCTGCACGGTTCTTATTGCTGAGAACTAATTTGGCTATTCTGGGTCTTTCGTTGTTCCATATGAATTTTAGGACTGATTTTTCTAGATCTGTAAAGACTGCCCATGGTATTTTAATAGGGATTGCATTGAATTTGTAGATCACTTTTGGCAAGATGGCCATTTTGATATTTATTCTGCCTTTCCAAGAGCATGGGAGATCTTTCCATCTTCTAAAATATTCTTCAATTTCTTCCTTTAGTGTTTTATAGTTTTCATTGTAAAGGTCTTTTATCTCCTTGGTTAGATTTACTCCTAGGTATTTCATTGTATTTTGAGGTTATTGTAAATGGAATTGTTTTCTGAATTTCTTTTTCAGTGGATTTATGGTTGGCAAATAGAAAACCTCCTGATTTTTTTAGATTGATTTTGTTCCAGACACTGCTAAATTTGTCAATCAGTTCTAGAAGTCTTTTGGTTCAGTTTTTTGAGTCTTCTAAGTATAGGATTAGATCATTTGCAAATAGAGATAATTTCAGTTCTTCTTTTCCTATATATATTCCTTTGATTTCCTTCTCTTGCCTTATTGCTCTGGCTAGAGTCTTGAGTACTATGTTGAAAAGGAGTGGTGATAGTGGGCATCCTTGTCTTGTTCCTGATTTTAAAGGGAATTCTCACAGTTTTTCCTCATTCAATATGATGTTGTCTGTGGGTTTATTAAATATTGCTTTTATGATGTTGAGGTAAATTCCTTCTATTCCAATTTTCTGCAGTGTTTTTAACATGAATTGGTATTGGAGTTTGTCAAATGCTTTTTCACCATCTATTGAGATGATCATGTGATTTTTTTGTCCTTAGACCCCAAAGGTACAAGAAATTAAAGTGAGGATTAATACATGAGATTACATTAAACTGAAGAGCCTTTGTGCAGCAAAGGAAATTATCAAGAAACTTAATAGAGAGCCAACAGAATGGGAGAAGATCTTTGCCAGCTATTCCTCTGGTAGAGGACTAATATCTAGAATATACAAAAAAATTCAAGAAACCACCAAAAAATCCAAATAACCCAATCAAAAAATGGGCAAATGAACTAAATAGATACTTCACAAAATAAGAAATACAAATGGCCAATAAATGTATGAAAAAATGTTAACATCATTAGCAATCAGAGATATGCAAATCAAAACTACTACTCTGAGATTTCACCTAACCCCAGTTAGAATGGCAATCATTAAAACACAAATAATAATAAGTGCTCGTGAAAATGTGAAGAAGTAGGAACTCTGATATATTGTTGGTGGGATTACAAATTAGTGCAACCACTTTGGAAAACAGTGTGGAGGTTCCTCAGAAGAATGGGAATGAACCTACCATATGACCCAGCAATACCACTTCTAGGCATCTACCCAAAAGAACTGAAACCAAACTACCAGACTAATGCTTGTGTATCTATGTTTATAGCTGCACAATTCACAGTTGTCAAACTTTGGAACCAGCCAAGATGTCCATTAACAGATGAATGGATTACAAGATTATGGGATATACACACAATGGAACTCTACTTGGCCAAAAATAAGAATAAAATTATGTCATTTGCAGAGAAATGGATATAAATGGAGAATATTATGCTAAGTGAGATTAGTCACAAAAAATGACAGGTCAGATGTTTTCCCTCATATGTGGAAGCTAGGGAGAAATTAGGACACAGGAGGAACGCCAAGGGAGGAGAAACCTTTGTGGAGTGAGGAAGGGGACCTAATGGAGAGAGGTGAGAAGGGGGAGGGAGACTGATGTACATACACAAATTTATCAATACCAATCACACTGTCATGCACAGGAGGGTGAGGGAGTGGGGTGGGAGCTGAGGGAGGGCTCACCAAGTGCTGTGTGCATGTATGCCTCTATCACTCTGAACTTCATCATGATGTATGATTACAATCCATCAATAAAATAAATAAACTGGTTTAGCTCCACAGAAAAAAGAAAGAAAGAAAATCCCAAATATATTTACCAGTCAATTTCTTTTAACTAAAAATCACAAATCTAATGTGTTAGTCCCCCTTATCTACAGTAGATAGACCACACTGAATGCTTGAAATGCATATGGTATTAAATTTCATATATATACTCTGGTTTCTCTTCAGATCACATAAAAAAACTCATATATACTATGTTTTTCCTGTAGATACATACTTATTATAAATTAGGCATAGTAAGAGATTAACAACAATAATAATAAAATGAAGCAATATAACAATGCATTATAATAAAACTTTCTTAAAGCTTATGAATAGATTATTTCTGGAATTTTCCATTTAAAATTTCTGGACCAGAGTTGATCATGGGTAGCTGAAATTGAAACTATGAATAAGAGTGGATGACTATATACCCCATTAAAAATTCCTTTCTATCTCAACTTGTTTCCAGAACATTCTCACAACTACCACTTGTTAAATGCTTACTACTCCTGGAAATTGAAGGATGTCTCATTTAATTCAAACAATGCAGGTACTTTGGTATCCTAGCTGACACTAATCACCCTTTAGGGGGGTGCTCATTTTTTCTAATATTCTAATGTCTCAGTTTTTCTAATGTTTAGACATCAAACTGTATTGCCTCAGGGAAGACACCATGACAGAATGCAGAAGTCCTCTACCCTCAGAGAACACATTTCCAAACTGGTGGATAGGAAACTCATAGGGAAGCAGGTGGTTTATCACAAGGCCTGGTTCAGCATGGGGTGAGCAAAGAAACCTCATGTAGGCTTCAGGAATCTGAAAGCGGAAGTAATCCATTCCACCTAAGGATGAAAGCCCAGAATAATGACAGTCCCAAACGTTCTCTCAAAAAGGATAGGAAAGAAATGGTAGTCTAAGTCTAGGAAGACAGACCAGCCACAGCCTCAAAGAGCAGTATTGTGAGTTCCCAAGGGCCTTGGTGTTCCTCGTGGTCATGTTTTAGATGAAAAACATCAAAGACTGTTCCAAAGGCACTTGTGCTCTAGTGACTAAGAATAGCGAGTGTGCAGCAGAGTGACCCAGCTATGTGGCCGCAGCCTCATGATCTTGTTGAGGAGTGTCAGTGAGCTGAGAACCTTGTGTGTGACTGAAAAATAAGTAGCAGGGAAAAGAAGACCTGGAAATTAAATTTCCTACCATTCAGGACACGTTCATAGTATGATACAGCAAGACATTGAACTTGTTATTTCTTTCTGTGCCTTATCAAAGTAACAAACATAAATCATAAAGAAATAACAGATTAAAAAGTCATTTTGCTATTAAAAAATCCTCTCCTATTAAAATCCCAGGTGGGAATATGTAATTTAAGAATACTAAAAAAGCTTTTAATTTAAAGAAAAAGTTGTCAAGTATTTTTTCTTTTCTTTAATATAAGTGACATTTCTATCTGTAAGTAGCATATTTAAATTTAGGAGTTTCTTTAAACTTTAGTATGATAAGAATTGCATTATTCCTTTAAGAGTATTTCAGTCAACCGTAATTTCAAATAATTATAGGTTAAAATTGCAGTTTTTAAAGTCATTTTGTGATTTACAACATCAAACCCAACAAAACAATAATAATAAATTTCAGTTTCCAATTAAATAAAGAGGATCAGAGAACTAGTTTCCATTTTTTGATCAAGGCTAATTTTCAGTTGCTTAGCAAATCACTAATGTTGCTGGTATTCGGGTAATGGAAATGGTGTGTTGATTTGTTAAGCTATCACTGCTTGAGACCATCTATTGTGCACTTACCCTCTGGTCCAAATATAGCCTGCTCCTCATGGAACGTAGAAGGGGTTACCCAGCATGGCCTTCTTAAGGACCTCTCGGCATTTGCACAATTGGATATCTGCTCAGTACTATCTTTGCTTAATTATGTTATTTCAGTGTATTTTAGCGAGATTCCAGGGAAGCAATCCACCCTAATTATACTTTTAAAAAATTACATACATCAGTCTTTAGCAAAATTCACATAAATGTCACCTCTCTTCATCAAATATGACCCTAAAACTATGGTGCTTGAAAGCCAAAGGGCTGTTGAGATATTTCAGCAATCTTCAAGAAATCAATCTTACATGAAACTGAAGGAAAACATCGAATGTCATTGAGCAATCAAGCTCAGTCTGTCAGTGCCCTACCTCTGAGCGGAAGCCTTAGGATGTTTCTCTTTCAGCTTCCTCACCAGAGCCACTGTCAGCCGCCCTGTCTCCTCAAAAGAACCTTCTGGCATTAAGTGGGTGTCTGAGTATTCTGGAAGTTGTTTCAAACCAGGGTTGCTGGAACTTTTTTGCAGAACCTAATAAATGAAATATAGGAATAATGTTACTAATTTTCATTAAGTGGAAATATCTAAACTGTATATGCTAAAAATGTAGCATGCACTTTTCATGGTTCTTCAGTCTTCATACAGCACAAAATCAAGATACAGTTAGTGTATCACCACTTAATAAAAAATATATATAGGGCTTACATAAATATGTGTGCATATGAACATTATATTGTGATTTAAAATATTTAGTAACATTAAGATGTGAATTCATGCTTGGATCCTGAAAACAACTTGAACATTTTCTCTCTTTTCAAAATATATTTTAGACATCAATTTCCATCTTGCCTCTGGCTTACTACACTGACCTCTTCTGCTAAGTTTCTGCCCCATTTTTGATTAGCTGTGGTCCAGGCACCATGGTGAATGTGATACTCTGTCTGGGTCACGTCCACTTGTGCATTTAGCTCCTCCAGGTAGGTCAGAACAAATTGAGGGTAAACCTGTAAGAAAGGAAAAATAAAATAAAATGTAGTGCCAGCCTTGTAAGTTATAACCAAAAATCTATCCAACTGGAAAGAGGGAGTATAAATTAGATTAGTAGTAAAAAGTTCTGGCTACTAAATTTTGCATTTTACTATTGACCATCATATGTATGTAATCTATTGTTTCTGTATTGCTTGGAAGTACTCAATTTTACTTTATAAAATATAAAAACATGGAATGGATGGAGCTCAGCTGTGTTGAGCACAGATAAGTTAGTTAGCTAGCACAGATAAGTTAGATGAGAAGCATCAGACACAGTGTAAAGCACGGCATATGTATATGAGCATAGATAGAAAGGGATAGAACAAAATAGACATTTAATATTAATGATTTTCTAAATAGCAACCAAAGCAACAAATACTTTTGATACACTAAATACAAATGAAGCACATAATAATCATGAGATGTTTAATTAGCCCCCCCAATGTTGACTTTCACTTGTGTTCCTCTACTCATCAGGCTATGTGGGGAGCACCATCACTGGCCAAATGTACTTGCCCCCCAGCTCTCATGGAGCAGGTGGGTTTCACTGCCCCGGGACCTTTGGTCTGTTGGGCCCCTTGTTCAAATATCAATTCTGGTCCTTGTAACCACATCAGCAGCAGGAAAAGATGATAAAACACAAAGAGGGTATATGTAAATATTGAAGAACAAGATTCAGGTAACATGGCCCTTTTACCAACTTGCACCTTCTCTTAAATGTGTTACCCTACCCAGCTCTCTCCCCATACATTTTGTTTTGTGTTTTAAATTGGTTTAATAAATCATGATCTGAGCATTTATAAATGATCTGTGGAGCTTTCTGATCCATTCACTCTATGAGAGCTTACTTACAAGCTGCCATTGCATCAAAGGAATTGACCACACAATGGTACATTTATATTTTAATCCTTACAACAGCCCAGTGCACTAGTTACTATCATTATGCCTATTTTAAATATGAGGAAACAGACAGGGCGAAGGTAACCAATGTGCTCAGTGTCAACCAGCTTATTTACTAGTCCAGTGAGTGTAGACATGCGGCCTCAATTGTGATATAAAGTTCTTGCTGTATTTTTTTAAGTGTGGAACTAAAGTTCTCACAAAAACATAAGATGTTCAATGAATAACTAAAGGCACTAAGGTTCTTATACTGTTCTGGAAAGAGTGATATTGGACAACTTTAAACTTTGTTAGAAAATAGCGAAGTGTGTATGCATGCTATGCATGCTAAAAATACAAGTCACTCAGAAACTTAAATGCATGTTATTAAATTCAAAAAGTGAATCCAAAAATGCTACATATTGCATGATTCCAACTATGGGACATTCTGGAAAGGGAAATACTATAGATGAAGTAAAAATATCTGTGGCTGGCAGGTGTTGGGAGGATGAATAGGTAGAGCATAGAAGGTTTGGGGGATAGTTAAATTATTCAGTATGGTACTATAATGGTGGATAAATGTCATTATGCATTTGTCTAAACCTATAGAACATACAACACCAAGAGTGACTCTGAATGCAAACTATGGACCTTGGGTGATAATGATGTGACAGTGTAAGTTCATCAGTTGTAACAAAAGTACCATTCTCATGTGGGATATTCAGAGTAAGGGAGGCTGAGTGTATGGGGACAGAAGGGATAGGGGAACTGTCTCTGTTTTAAGTTCAATTTTAGGCCAGGCGTGGTGGCGCACACTTGTAATCCCAGTACTTTGGGAGGCTGAGACCGGAGGATCTGGGTTCGCGGCCAGCCTCAGCTCTCTCTCTCTCTCTCTCTCTCTCTCGCTCTCTACTTAGGCCCTCCGCAACTTCGTGAGACCCGGTTTCAAAATAAAGGATAAAAAATAGGGCCGGGGGTATAGCGCGGAGGTAGAACGCACCTGGGTTCAATCCCCGGTACCGCAAAAAAAACACAAAAAAAACTTTAAGTTCAATTTTACTGTGAACCTAAAAGTACTCTAAAAATAAAGTCTGTCTTTAGAAAAATGTAAAGGATGTCACCAAAAGCATAAGTGATAAAAGGAGAATAGATCAAACTGTATTAAAATTAAAATTTTTGTGCTGCAAACAATGCCATCAAGAAAGTGAAAAGACAACCTACAGATGAGAAAATATTTGCAAATCATATGCCTGATAATGGACCTAATATATATAGTATCTCTAGATAGATGGATACATCTTATATATATCAATATATTATATTGTATATGTTTATATATAGATGGATATATATAATCTTAATATGTTTACATATAGATGGATATATACATAATATTATGCTCAATAATAAAATGTCAAATAACACGATTAAAACATGAGCAAAAGATTTGAGTAGCCATTTCTCCAAAGAAGACACACAAATGGTCAGCAAGCACAAGAAAAGATGTTCATCTTCACTAGTCATTAGGGAAATACAAATCAAAAGCTAAATGAGATCACACTTCACACCTACTAGGATGGCTATAATCAAAATGACAGAGAATAACAACAGTTGGTAAGAATGTGAAGAAGTTGTAACCCTCATGTTGGTAGTAAGAATGTAAAATGGTAGAGATATTTGTTTGGAAAATAGTTTGGCTATTTTTAGAAATGTTAAATGTAAAGTTATCATATGACCCAGAAATTACACTTCTAGTTTATATACCCATGAGAAATGAAAGTATGTATCCACATACAAATTTCTATGCCAATATTTACAGCAGAATTATTCGCTATAGCCAAAATAGTGGAAACAAATAAAATGCCCATCAACTGATGAGTAGATAGATAAATGTGATATTTTCATACAATGCAATATACTCGACAACAAAAAGAAACAAATTACTAATTCATGCTCCAGTATGGATGAACTTGGAAAACATTATGCTAAGTGAAATAAATCAATCATAACAGACCACATATTGGTGATTCTATTTATATGAAGTATCCATAAAAGGCAAAGCTATAAAGAATAGGGCTGAGGTAGCAGATAAAATTGGGGAAATAGATATTGAGTACAAGATGTCTTTTAGGGAGGACAAAAATGTTTTAAAATTAAATTGTGGCAGTGGATGTAAGTCCTGTGAATATGTTGAGAAATAGTGAAGGGTACACTTAAAATGATAAATTTTGTGGTATGTGAATTATATTTAATAAATATATTTTTATGTAAGGAATTCAATTTAAAAGTTGATGTACAAGGTATTTCAAAGCTTTAAGCCAGCAAACAAACAAAAAAACCTGAATATATCCAGAAAAAATGAAGAAGAAAGAAAAATATGCAAACTAAAAGTATGGTAGCCAGGTGTGGTGGCACACGCCTATAATCCCAGTACTTGGGAGGCTGAGACAGGAGGATCACAGGTTCAAGGCCAGTCTCAGAAATTTAGCAAGGTCTCTCAGCAACTTAGTGGGACCGTGTTTAAAAAATAAAATAAAATAAAGCTGAGGGTATAGCTTGAAAGTAGAATGCCTCTGAGTTCAACAACCAGTACCAAAAAATAAAACATTAAAAAAGGCATGGTAAACAGATTTTTTGTTGAATTCATAAAGAGTGGTTATCAAAATTTCAAATGTGCAATCCCTTTTACTTAACAAAGTTATATACATAAAAATGTTCATTGCAGCATTGTTTATATTTACCTAAATGTGCATCATCAGAGAAATGTGTTTAAAAATAGCATACATGTGGATGTCAACATGGAAAGATGGTCACATTATGTTATCAAGTGGAAAAAAAATGCTCACAAAATCATGTGGTTGAAGATTGAATGAGAACATTTACCAAATCCAGCCTTAGAACAAAACGGCAACTCTCTAATTAACAAAAAGGGCCCCATCCATTTATGAGATCTTTTTTTCACCTTCATAGGACTGAGGGAATCATCTTCATCATTCCCAAGATGTTTCATCCATGTACATTAGAGAAGCCTTTTATTTGACCTAACTTTAAACACAAGAGTGTTTATTTCCTCGAATGGGATTATAGCTGGCAGGTGGCAAAATCTCGCCTGAAACTTTTAAACCCTTGGTCCTCTATCTCCTCTTTTTTTTTTTTTTTTTTTTT
>PVJS01014253.1:0-40666 GCA_004027185.1 Glis glis
ATGTACATACACAAACCTATAAGACTCAATCACTATCTGGAGCATGAAAGGGAGGGAAGGGGGAGGGAATAGGGTGGGATTGGAGGGAGGGCTAAATGTGCAATGTGTGCATGTATGATGTTCATACCCTGACATATATCAAAATGTATAATTATAATTTACAATGCACCAATAAATAAACATAAAAAGTTAAAAAAAATTAGTCCATTGAGAAAAAAAAAAAGAAAGAAAATAGACCCCAAAGCACAACTCTTTTGGCATGCTGAGTACTTTGAACTGAAGGACGTCAGAAGGAACCTCCCTTTCTGCCCTTCTTTGGTTCTCTTTTCCCCTCTCCCCTTTCTCCCCCAAGGCAGGTCTGCGAAACTGGAATACCTCTTCCCCGGGTGAGTCATAGACATGAAAATCCCTTCCCCCAACGCCAGCCAGGTCCTAGAAAGGCTGCTCTAGCCTCCCCCACTTTTCTGTGGAAGAGCTGGCCATAAAGAGATTCTCCGACCTGCCTTGTCTGCTAACAGATAAGACCTTCCAGACGGGCCCTACACGTGGGAGGAATGAATGCCACCCGGAAGGGTCAAGAAGAACCCGAACAGACAGGCCTTTCCAGGTCTCCCCTCTCAGTCTATCCCATTAAGTCAGACCCCTTTGTCCAAGCGCCTTTCTACACATTTGTCCACACTTCTCAAATCTAACAGAAAACAGTTTCCCCTGAATCACTGGGTCTTCATTTCTGAAGACTCCCATGCCACCTAAAATTTTGACTAAATAAATATGCTATGGCCTCCTTTCTTTTTTCTCTCTCTTTTTTATTATTATTATTATTATCTTTTTTATACTTGGGATTGAATTCAGGGGCATTCTACTTCCAAGCTACACCTCCCCAGCCCTTTTTATTTTTTTATTTTGAAACAGGGTCCTGCTAAGTTGCTGAGAGTCTCGCTAAGTGTCTGAGGCTGGCCTCAAAACCTGCAATCCTCCTGTCTCAGCCTCCCAAGTGTTGGGATTACAGACATGCGCCACTACGCCTGGCTATGGTTTTCTCTTGTTCATCTGTCTTTCATTATAGGTGTGCCAGCCGTGACCCATGTGATAAGGATATCACACATTCCCACTTTCACACACACGTGCTGCCTTTGCCATCCCTGCTCCACAATCTAACTCATTTTTTATCATACCTTTAAAGATCTCAACTCCCAAATTCTCTCCTTGGCTAAGCCATCAAATACTCAGGCCATTTCCCACCAGCCTTCTCTCACCTCTCTCCTTATGGGTGAACAGAAAAGGCGTGTCCAACCTCACTATTGGGTGGCTCGGTCTCATTTCCTGCTGTCACCTTCTCCCATGGAACTGAATCCACTCTGATTCTTTTCCCTTCCCCAGGAGACACAACTCCCTGGTACCTTCCTCTGAATGTGAATGTTCTCCCTCCTCAGCATCCTCCCCTTCCTCCTCCTCCTCCTCCTCCTCCTCCCCCTATCCACAGCTCCCTCTCCCTGGCTCCATCTCTTCAAGGATGCTTTGCAGTCATTTCCCAGTGCCAGCTCCTGTCCTGCCCAGTCTAACACACAAAGTACTGCTACTCAGTGTTCATAGTGCTCCCTTCCAACCTGACATCTCTCTCCAGCCACCTTACCTGCTTCATGATAGGCTGCAGCAGTGACAGTTTGGGTGACCCAGCCCTTATATGACTTTGTTCTGATGTAGGGTGTTTGGCTTCTTGGTGCCTCTCCTCATTTCTGTTCTGCCTAATATCCTGAGCACAGGGATCCCAATCATTTTGGTGTTCCTCTGGGCATAATAAATCATAACACTGCAAGTGGACATTAGATTCTAATTCTATAGATACATGTAAATCATAATTGTCATGGTTAGATATAGAGTACTCCCTAAAGAGCCCATGTACTAAGCTCAGGGTTGATATAGCTAAGTCTTGAGAGGTGTAATCTCATCAGTGGATAAATCCATGGTAATGGATATATCTGGGTAGAAACCTAGGGCAGTAGGGTGTGGCTGGAGGAGGTGGGTTCCTGGGGCTGTGGCCGTAGGGACTGTGCTTGTGTCTCTGACTCCCCTTGCTTACTGCTCTCTCTCTTGCTTCCAGCCTCCATGATGCAGAATGCAGCCTTGTGCTCTCCCTCTCTTCACTTCCTGCCATCATGCCCTGAGATCCGTAGTACCCAGCCTTACATGGACTGAACCCCAAAATTCCCGAGGAAACTGTGAGCAAATAAACCTTCCTTCCTCTGAGTTATGTGGTCAGCTCTTTGGATTATAGCAATGAGAATGCTGACTAATACAGAAATCATTCCTTCCAAGCCCATGAAAGTCCCTGGCCTACAAAATATGTCTGTTTTCAACTGAAGACACACTGCATTTATACAGAAAGATCAGCCCAGCCTGGCAAGCTTTGCAAGCACAGTTTTAATTCCTGCCCCAACCACTCCATTTTTGGTTGATGTGTGCCCAAGTATTTAAGGTGAGTGAATGTTCCCTTCCTCCCACCCCGAAATGCCTCTCTCATGGTACACCACTGATTTGGCCTTCAGGGAAAAATTAATTCAGATTCTTCTGACCTTGAGTGGAGAAGATCCTAATATTTTCCCTTTATGGAATCTACTAGAAAGCTGTGTCAGTGTCCTAATACACATAGAGCTAGAAACCAAGTTAAGCATAAGTGTTAGTCAGCATTCTCATTGCTGTAATCCAAAACACCTGTCAATTTAGAGGACAGAGATTTATTAGCTCACAGTTCTGGAGATTTCAGGGGTTCTGTCCATGTTAGGCCAGGTCAAGTCTGTGGAGCTCAGGGTACAGTGTGGGGAGCAGAGAGAGAGAGAGAGAAAGAGAGAGAGAGAGAGAGAGAGACAGAGCTCGAGGGCTCTGCGCTCACATCATACAGGCTGGAAGCAAGAGAGAGAGCAGGGGGAGAAGGGACCATATATAATCCCCAAGGCCACACCTCTCAGGGACCTGTCCTCAGCAACCAAGCCCCACCTCCAACAAGGCTGCCTTGTTTCTGTGAGGTCTAGGGGGGCATTCTAATCCAAATAGCTTAGGAGCACTAAGAATTGGAGCACCTGCTGCCTCCCAAACCTACCTGTCTAGCCTAGACCTTTCTACAAGACCTAAACAAAGATGCCTGCCAGATCTCACCAGAGTGTCCCAGAGGAACTCAAAAAAGTCACTACCTGAGGACAACTTCCCTGCTTCTTCCCTACAGGTGAGACCAGGCAGATGTGGGAATTAGCTTGGACTCCTCCCTTTCTGTCATTCCCCACATCATCCATGTCATATCCAAATCCTGCTGAGCGGATCGCCTGAAACCCAGCTGAGCCTGTCCCCTCCTCTCTCTCCCCATCACTTCCTCTTCGGTGCTGAATGAGGCATGGCATCACAGGGCACTGGCTTCCTTCTGCCTGCACCCTGGGATTGTTTAAAGCCCTTTGCTACCTCTCTGTTTCCTCTACCCCGAGCTGGAGAAGAGGTCTGGGCTGGACAGGTGAATTTGGGGGCAAGCATGGCGTCCATTTATGCTTGCTATCTACCTCAACATATATACCAAAGATTGATGCAATTTTCTGGTAGATTCCATAAATGTATTAGGTATTAGGATAACAGCGGTGGCAGATTCACACTCCATAGAGTGGCACTTAAGGCTTTCCAAAGCTCAGCCTCTGCTGCACTTTAATTTATAGCAAAACTGGATGCTTGTGGCTCACCAAACCCACCAGCATTTACCTCTGTGCTCCCAGGGGCGGAGAAGCTCTTTCCCAACATCCTCACAGCCCCACAAAACTCTTCCCCATCATTCATCAGAGGCAAATCTGTGTAGAAGCTTGCTCAGATGTTTTAGCAGCTGGGATGCCTTTCTGGCTATGACCGCCTCCTCCTTCACTCCGTCTTAGCTCAGGCGGCTATAACAAAATACCGCAGACAAAAAGGCTTAAACAGCAGACACTGATTTTCTCACAGTCCTGGAGGCTGGAAGTTCCAGATCAGCTTCCAGCAGCACTGGATTCCTGGTGAGGGCTTCTTCCTGGTCTGTAGAAGGCCACCTGCGTTCTGTGTCCTCCCACGGCCCTTCCTCTGTGCATGCCCATGGAGAGAACCTCCCTCTCTTCCTCTTCCACTAAGACTGCCAGTGCTATCTTATTAGGACCCCACTCGGATGACCTCATTCCACCTAATCACTTCCTAAAAGCCCCATCTGAAAACACAGTCGTATCGGGCAGGGTGTTAGGACTTCAGTGTATGACTTTGTGGGGGAAACAATTTAGTCCATAGCAACCCATACCCCAAAATCTCTTACATAATGAAACCCACTATCTGCACACAGTAGGATAATGGCTTCTATTGTCTCAAATACAAATTAGTTTGTTGGATATTTTAACATAGAAGTTATTTATTTATTTATTCATTTATTTTTTGCGGTACCGGGGATTGAACCCAGGGGCATTCTACCTCCGAGCTACACCCCCAGCCCTATTTTTTATTCTTTATTTTGAAACAGGGTCTTGCTAAGTTGTGGAGGGCCTCACTAAGTAGCTGAGGCCAGCCACGAACCTGTGATCCTCCTGTCTCAGCCTCCCAAGTACTGGGATTACAAGTGTGTGCCACCACGACTGACTCACAGGAGTTATTTATAATATATTTTACTGCGATTGTACCATGTTGCATTATTGTTTGATGAGTAGAAATGTACTATGCCTGTATATATTTCAGTTTATATACCTTGGGAAATTAGTCATATCTATTTTTTACCTAAAAATGTCAATGTCAAGTCAAATCTACTGCATGCATATATATGTGTATAAATTATCTTTGTGTGTTGATCAACCACACAAATCATTTGTAATTTAACATTTATTTACTGATATGTGTATTAATTATTCTGCAAAAGTTCTGAAGATCAAGGTCAAAATATCCAGCAGAATTATTTAAACATCGAGCTATATTTTATGAAACTAAGGAAGTTTCACCATTGTCTTCAATCTGTGAGTCATAGGAAGAAAAAAACCAATGGGCTGATAAAGGCCCACCTCACCAGCCTTTAATGAACCATACCCTCTCCTCTTTTGTGAATTAGAATCAAGAGACAAAAATCACCCTTCTGGAAATGGATAGGTGCTGTCAGGCATCATGTTACAAGTTAAAATTCATTTATCTTTAGCTCATAGTTTCCTCTAACATCCATACTGAAAGACTGGGGGGGGGGGAATCCCAGAATCATTAATCATCACTGGTTATATGGTATCGATTAAAACCATTTAAAGTTTAATCTTTAATCCCACTTTTGTTACACATTAAGAAAAATTCGCACCCCTATTCCAGATCCTAACTCCTTATGAAGTCAGTTTATGAAATAATGAGGTTATGCTGTAGAAACCAAGCCAAAAGGGCCGCGTGGTGGCTATGGTGATGCTGCACTTGCTTGATTTACTGTGTAGGGTTGGCTTCCACAAGAGGCTGCAGCTGCTAAGTGTCTGTTGAGAAGCTGAAGAAGGAGCATGCTGAGATGTTGCCACACCAACCCAGTCTGAGAGCCCCTGAGTGGAGATGAGAAGTCTTAGAATACTCTGCCCTCTACAGTGGCCATGTGAGGGGGAGGGGTGGTACTGGGAATTGAACCCGGGGCATTCTATCTTCAAGCTAGACCTCCAGCTCTTTTTCTTTTTTCTTTTTTCTTTTTTTTTTTTTCGTGATACCAGGGATTGAACCCAGGGGAGTTCTACCTCCGCGCTACACCCCGGGCTCTATTTTTTTATACTTTATTTTGAAACCGGGTCTCACGAAGTTGCGGAGGGCCTCACTAAGGAGAGAGAGAGAGAGAGAGAGAGAGAGAGAGACAGGGAGAGACAGAAAGACAGAGAGAGAGAGACAGAGAGCGAGCTGAAGCTGGCCACAAACCCAGATCCTCCGGTCTCCGCCTCCCAAAGTACTGGGATTACAAGTATGCGCCACCACGCCCGGCTTATTTTTTCATTTTGAAACAGGGTCTTGCTAAGTTGCTGAGGGCCTCACTAAGTTGCTGAGGCTGGCCTTGAACCTGAGATCCTCCTGTCTCAGTCTCCCAAGTGCTGGGATTACAGGTGTATGCCACTAGGCCTGGCTAATGTGTGAAGCTTTGATTCAACTGGAACAAGTGGCCATTTTTTACAAGGCAAATATCCAAAGTCTTCCAGACCCATGAGTTGGATGCTCCTGTGCATATAAAGTGGAGTAAGGACTAAGAGCTATCACCACTTTCTGATAAAAATGAGAGTATGCACAAAAGATAAGAATTCACCCACACCAGATAACAGAAGACTAAATTCTACAGCTAAGGAACTGGGAAACCTCAGCATTTTTTTTTTTAGGAAGTCCAAAAATGCTACGCTACAGCTCTCTCTGTACCATCTCCTCCACACCCACAGCCCTGGGTCAATAAAGAAAGATTCCCTCTTCACCAAGACTTGGATTTCACTTTCGCTCTTTACTCCCTGAGACTCAAGGTTCTAGAGCTTCCCTTGCTTTTCAGACCATCTTCATATTGATCCAGGGCTCAAACACCAGTTCCTTTTCTCTGGTATTTTCCCTTTTTCTTTATTCTTAGAAATGCATTCCCTGCTGGAGTGTATAGCCATGGACTTCACTCATGCATTCATTCATTCATTCATTCATTCATTCATTTAGAAAACAGCTTTCTCCCCATCTGATTTTTTGGGGGGTCCTATTATAGCCCTACACTCATAAATTAACTGATACTGGCTTCCAGAAACATTTCATCTTTGAAAGATCATAAAGTAACCCCATTCCTATGCCCTTCACCATCTAGTCACCGCATTTTCCAGAGCCTTCTCTGAACAGTCCCCTTCCTACCTTGAGATCTGACTAAGCCAGTTCACCGCGTGTTGACTTCAGAAGTCTATGTCTGCAGGTGGCTACAGCTCTTCCTTCCTTTCTCTCCCCCAGCCTCTCCCACACACCCACACATACTTTCTTTTCATCGAATTCAAAAAGGCGTGTACTTAGCTGACTCTCTTCTCTAGGTCCCTCCTGGAGAAGTCTCACAAACAGCAGAAGACAAACAGGGACAGCCTATTACTAGGAATAGAGGGACTTCAAATCTTAAGACCATTTCCTGTTTCTTTCCTCTACTCAATAAAAGAAGGGGTTTTATTTTTTTTAGTTTTATTCCCCAATGATTTCTTTTCTGTCCCAGAAATTTGAGAGGTACTTAAAACTACCGATAAAATTATTCTTGTATAAAGACTTATGGTGTTTTTCTGAGAAAACTTGAGCCTGGAATGGCACAGACCCAATCTGAATTTTAAAAATTGTGTCTTTCCATCCATATACTGAAAGATTTCCCTGGAATTTAATTTTATTTGTACCTGTACATTTCTCAAATTTACCTTGAGGAAGGAAGAGAATTTTTGCCCTTGAGAAGTTTCTAGGAATCAACTCACCAGGATAGACCCATCAGATAACAGAAAAATTAAAACACTCGCTTTTAAATGGCACACAAAGAAGTAAAACATTCTAAAGAGATAGACATTGTATTTGTTTTTCATTACAGAATCAAATATCCTAAGTAGATCAAGTTGGTTTGTTGCTGTTATTAAAAGCAATAAAGAAAGGTTAACCTTTCAGTGCTTACAAGTGTTCTGCCCTTTAAAAAATATGCCTTATAGAGACTAAAGAGACAGACCAGTAAATGCAATCTTAGACTTAATCTTGCACTGAAGGGAAAAATGTTATAAAGATATGATTGGATCAATTAACAAAACTGGAGTGTGGAGAGTATATTAAGGTATTCTATCATGGCTAAATTTGCTAAAGTTGGTAACTATACTATGATTGTATACGAGAATAAATAGCCTTGCTCTTAGGAAATAGACACTACAGCAGTAAAGGTTAAAGGATCATGGTATATGCAATTTACCTATAAATGTTCAGAAAAAAAGTGTGCGTGTGTATATGTTCATGTGCATGTATATGGATATAGATGTATATAGCAAATGGAGGAAAATGTTCAGAGCAAGTGAATATGGGTAAAGGGTATTTTCTGTGCATCCTAATATTTTAATACACTTTTATTGATGCACTGTAGTCTCACATCATAATAAAGTTCAGAGCGATAGGGACATACGTGCACACAGCACCTGGTGAGCCTCCCTCGGGCTCCCAACCCACTCCCTCCCCTTCCCCATACATGATACTGAGATTGGCACTGGTAATTTCTGTGCAGCAAATAAAACCATCAAGAGTCTAAAGAGAGAGCCAACAAAATGGGAGAAGACCTTTGCCAGCTACTTCTCTGGTAGATGACTAATATCTAGAATATACTAAGAACTTAAAAGACTTAACACTAAAAACAACAAATAGCCCAATCAGGAAATGGGCAATTGAACTGAATAGACACTTCACATCCTAATGTTCTTATCATTACCATTTTCTTATAAGTTTGAAATTTTGTCCAAACTAAAAGTTTAAAATACATGTCTTCTGGTTTGAAATTGTGGGGGGGCAGGTTGTTTTGCTTTTTGTTATTTGGTACTGGGGGTTGGTCCCAGGGACATTCTAGCTCCAAGCTATACCCCCAGCCATTTTTATTTTGAAACAAGATCTCGCTAAGTTGCTGAGGCTGGCCTTGAACCTGCGATTTTCCTGTCTCAGCCTCTCAAGTAAAGGGATTACAGGCATGTGCCACAGCACCCTGCTTGAAATTATGTTTTGAATAAGCATTGGAAAGTGGAAAGACAAGAGGAAGAACAGGTAAAAACTTACTTTCAGGAAAATAATTCTCCATATATGGGTCAATGTCACAAATACCTATCATACTCCCATCCATCAGACTTGTTTCTTTCTCTCCAGTCTTCCTCATCAATAAAGAGCCTTAAAAAGCATTCATCGTGTCTCAAAATATCTCCAAGTAAAATGTATGAAAATGAACACCTTGGTGTGAATCCTCTTGGCCCTGAACCCTTTGCTTCTTCCTGCTGTTGACGGAGCCACTACAGAACCAGGCAAATGCATCCTCACACTGAACCCCCAGGAGGTGTTCCTTGGGCTGCAAGTTCAAAAACATGAAGCTTCACATTTCTCTTTCAATATTACAAAGCTTAATTCCCTTCCAAATAAATGTCTATATTCCAGACCAAGCTACCAAATGGTGTTTTCAAACAATGATAATAATTAGCAGCAATAGGAGCATTATTCTAAACTTTGGAGATGTATTAACCCATCTAATCCTCATTTAATCCTTAGAAGTAGTATAATTATTTCCGGTTTACCAATGAAGAAACCAAAGCCCAAAGAGATTAAGTAACTTGCCCAAGGTCACACAGCTGGTGAGTGGCTGGATTTGAACCCAGGCAATCTGGCTTAAAGCCTCTATTCTTAATTACCACACTCTCTTTCTCAAGTCCACCTCCCTAGGATCCAGACATCTACCTCTGTCTGTTAGTTAAAACAGTTCTAATTATCTTAGTTGGCTAAGCTGTCACTGTGGAGGATCCAACTTTGTCTTTGTTCAAAATTCCATTGCCTAAGATTCATAATGCAACCCCTACTGAAAAGACAAATTTACTCTCAAGCCACTATTAAACGCCATGCTTAGCATTTATTCTTTTCATTCAGTGTGATCACCCCTCCCAAATCAGCCGAAAAGATTCAAGAAGAATCTCTTGTTCACAAAATATTCCACAATTTCTTCACGACCCAAGACTATCTCTCTCCTCTAAATCCATCATGAATCATTAGGTGGCATTTGGCTTCCATCACAAAAGGAAATGTACCATTTCCTTGTACATAATTCCTGAGAGACAGGATCTCAGACTTGTTTCGTGGGCTTAGCTAGCACTTCACATAGATGGAGAAATCAAGCTGGGAAGTGGTAGTGTTCACCTGAGGTCCCAGCTACTCAGGAGACTGAGGCAGGAGGAACATGTGAGCTCAAGAGGTTGAGGCCAGGCTGGGAAACAGCAAGATCCTGTCTCAAAGGAAAGAAAGAAAAGAGAGAGAGAGAGAGAGAGAGAGAGAGAGAGAGAGAGACAGATGAAACCTGTTTTCCTCTCTCATGAAGCAGGAGATTCATGGATTCTTTCCTCATGGGTCTCCTCCTCCCCTCAAATAGCCCCACAGCAATAAAAAGAGAGGTGCTATAATAGAGATAAGAGTAGTAGCAATTTAGCCAGGCATGGTGGCGCAAGCTTGTAATCCCAGTACTTAGGAGGCTGAGACCAGCGGATCCAGGTTCGCGGCCAGCCTCTGCTACTTAGTGAGGCCTCTGCAACTTAGTGAAACCCTGTTTCAAAATAAAGAATACAAAATAGGGCTGGAGGTGTAGCTCTGAGGTAGAATGCCCCTGGGTTCAATCCCCAGTACCACCAAAAAAAAAAGAGTAGTAGCAATTTTAGTACTACTCGTGATAGCATTGCTAGTAGTGAGTGACTAGTGACGGTAGCAATATCTAGCACTTTACTGAGTACCAGAAACTATTCTAAATACTTTCTCTCACCTCATCCCTATGATGTGTACACCATCATTACCCACTATGGGGAAACTGAGGCAGAAAGCAATGGCGGTACGTTGGCCATTGCAAAGTTAGATTTCGCAACCACTTTACATTGGCCAGATAGTCTAACTCCTATAACATACAATGGCAAATCCCAGCAGCTTAACCTAACAATGGCTTATGCCCCACTCATGATACAGCCCAATCAGCAGCAACCTTCCACGAGGTGACTTGGGATCCACAGTCCTCGCTTTCTGGTGGCTATGCCATCCTCCCGTCCTTGGAGTTGTCCTTGGATCATATCCAGCTGATGGAGAGTGAGGAAGCCTGCAACGGACTCTCCTCTGTGATAACCAGGAAGGAGCAGCTTGTTGAAACACGTGCGTGGTGTGCTCTCAGCACGGTCAGAGAAATGCTGGTCCCTGGCCCCCTGTCCAATGCAATCAGGCCACCCCCTTCCCTCGCTTTGCTCCAGGTAGAAAGCCAGCCAACACCGCACAAATCAGACTGTGACTTCTGGTATTCTTAGGAGCAATCAATCCTCTGCGTCTTCCAGGCCAGGGTCCCGTTCTATAACTAAACAAAAGAAGTGGGGTGGGGTGAGGGCCAAGGGACGTGAACTTCCTCTGACTCAGCTGAGCTTCAGCCTGAAATAAGCAATGCGCTGACAGGCAGGCAGGGCCCTGGCCTGGGCATAGCATCGTGTCAGAGGAGCCTGTTCCTGAGAGTTTAGGCAGGGCTTGGCCAGCCAGTTCCCACCACACCTTATTTGTCTATTAGGTCACAAAGCCTTGCTGAGATTAAGCCAGGCAGAGCAGGGCTTACAGCTGTCCAGGACAAGCATGGCAGGACAGATACCCAGGAGGCTGACTGCCTGCCTCCTCCACAGTCATCCACCCTGTTTATTCTGGATTTTACTCACCAGTCACTCTGTAGCATTCCCTTTGAGAAATACCTTATCAAATGTCAAATTCTGGGCATTCATTCCTTCATCCATCCAAAAGTCAAAACCTCAAGTTGCCTTAAAAATATCTGTCAAAGACCTTGACTTTGCCTACTTTTATTGTCTGAGGTGTCGTCTATATGTAATGTCACTATCCAAAGAAATTTTTTAGTGCAGCGTCATTAATTTGTTGTTTCCTTATAAACTTCCAAGGTGATACAACTTTTTGCCAGACTGGTTTGTCCCTCAATGTCTTTCCCTGGCATCTGAGCTCTCGCCAACAAGAGCAAGGTCAAATCAGCATTTCCATTATTCTCAGAGGGAACAAGCTCTCTCTTTAACCACCAAGACTTTCTTTTTTAAATGAAAAATATCACTGGTTTTCCCAAGAAAAATACAATATTGAAGAACCACTGCAGTGTTTGCTACAAATATATAGCACAAAAATTTTAAAGACTAAGTACAGAAATAATTTTTTCCCTCTCCCTATTTTTCTCTCTTTTTCTCCCCATCTTCTCTCTACCCTTTCTCCGCCAGAGAGCTTTCAAATTAGAATTGAGAAAGGAGGAAACTTCCCAAATAAAACTATACAAGCAAATCCACGAGGCATAACATCTGTGTAATTGCATATGAAGATCCTCATGTGAGTATGACTTGACAGAGTTAGAAGAAAATGCACAAAAAGGGCCAGCTAGAAACAAGGGACCACGTGCCCAGTAAATAAAGAAAACGTGAGGTGCTTAGAGTGCATGTGTAAGGTTGCGGATTTGAGTGTTCGGAGAAGTGAGAGACCAGTTTCATTAATTGATAATGTAAAAGCAAAGGAACTTTATTAACTAGCTTGAGCTAGGGTTTAAGTTTTATTTAGCACAGTGGAGTATTGATTTCGGACCCTGAGTTTTAGATTACTTAGGTTTTTATGCATTTTGGTTACATATACAGTTGGCAACAGTTAGGGGTATTTGGAGTTCACTGATTGGCTTGTCACATCTGAGGAAGTTAGAGACTTTTCATCATTGTTCTGATAGGCCCCATCGGGTGGTAGTTTCTGTGAGAACGAAGTTGGGGACTATTGGTTTAAAAGCAAAGGAGGTTCTACTATTGTTCTGACAGGCCCCACCGAGTGGTGGTTTTCTTGGGAACATTTTTGAGAAACAGAAACTTGGGCTTAGCCTAGTTCTTTAGAAGCACAGCTTGTCATGGCTGTACTTCGGCCTCACACATGGAGTTAAGTAAGACCATTGACAATTGATGTGGTAGGAATCACAGCAGGAATATAATCATGACTGAAATAAACCAATCCTGTAATTTAGGGAATAGAAGTTAAAATTGGCATGATCCTGTTCCATCCTTGTACTGAGTCCCACTGAATGAGGCGCTGGGTTACACACTGCAGTCGGGAAGATCAAACAGTAGTGATCCCAGCCCTTGGGGAGAGAGAAGGACCAAGGGTTCCCCTGCGAGGGTGGGAAATGTGATGGCCAAGATATGCAGGGTTGAGGGGAGACCTGAGGGGGACTGGACTTCAGTGGAGTCTTGGGGATAAGGACAAGATCTGGGATGTGTAAGTAAGAGGAAACTGCCACCCAGAGTGTAGAAGCAAAGAGAAAGACGCTAGAGTGTGACACAAAAAATGAGCAGAAAGAGCTGGGCGAGGTGGTGCACGCTTGTAATCCCAGTACTCGGGAGGCTGAGACAGGAGGATCTGGGTTCACAGCCAGCCTCAGCTACTTAGTGAGGCCCTCCGCAACTTAGTGAGACCCTGTTTCAAAATAAAAATTAAAAAAATAAGCCGGGCGTGGTGGCACACGCTTGTAATCCCAGTACTTTGGGAGGCGGAGACCGGAGGATCCGGGTTTGCGGCCAACCTCAGCGCACATTGGCTCTCTCTCTCTCTCTCTCTCTCTCTCTCTCTCTCTCTCTCTTCACCTAGTGAGGCTCTCTGCAGCTTCGTGAGACCCGGTTTCAAAAATAAAGCATAAAAAAAATAGGGCCGGGGGCGTAGCGCAGAGGTAGAACGCCCCTGCGTTCAATCCCCAGTATCGCAAAAAATAAAAAAATTAAAAAAATAGGGCTGGGGGTGTAGCTCAGAGGTAGAATGCCCCCGGGTTCAATCCCAGTACTGAAAAATAAAAAACGAGCAGAAAGGATGTGTATCGTCATCGCGGGAGTTTATGGACAGAACAAAGGCCAGGGAGGAAGTGTGGAGCGTTAGGCCTTACCTAACTCAGATGACATGCTAGAGGCAAGGACAGAGAACTATCCACAACACATCCAATGCAGTCTCCATTCACCCCTGGTAAATCCATCTATCAGAACGTAAAGGATATCATGAGACGTGCTACCCAGCACCAAGCTCTGATGGACCAAGAGAAACCGCAGAGGTAACAGGAATCCGGAAGAAACCTGCAGCACCTCGGGGTTTTGCAGCAGAGTACACTTAAAGCCCCATTTAAAAAGAAGTAAGAAAAAATTACAAAGAAACCCATGGGGAAAGAAAAAGACAATTCAAGAGAAATTCAAGGTTCTCAAAAAGGAAAAATGTTTGTAGTGTTAGAATCAGAAATAATGCCTGTTATATTACTTTTTAAAATGCCGCATTAAAAGCACTTTAGGAATTATAAAAGTTGTAGGTATGAAATCAAAATCACTCACAATTCCACTAACCAGAAATATGTTTTCTGTAATAAATATCAAATTGGAAAACAATATACATAGTGTGTTCTACTTTTTTTCACTTAATGTAGCATAAGAATATTAATTTCCTTTCTTGGGAAACCCGCCTTTTCCTACCTTTGGAAAGTACCTATTGTGTGGATGACACTAACCTTGGTCTAAGCACTTTCTTATTGCTGGAGTATGTCATTCATAATTTATTGTTATTATAAATGGCACTGCAATAAACATCTTGAAGGTGTCTTGGTCTTTGATGGTCCTTTACAACAGGGGCCCCTTCTCAGCTACTCTGTGAATACGGATTGCTGATTTTCTTCTTGGACTGCTGAGAAGATATTCCTGGCTGGCTAAGGCACTTGTCTAAGGAAAATATTATGGAGTTTGCTTTCAATTATGCTTGCTAATGAAGGGAAAAAAAGGGATGAAAACAGTAAGGCCCTATTTCATGTACTTTTTTCTTTGCCTGAAAATGCATAGGAAAAGAGCCAAAGAATTCCTAGACACTGTGGGTGGCTTTGAGGGGCTACTTTTATAGTAACTAATTTTGCTCACTTTCTTTTGTGCCAATTAGATGTTTGGCCAATGAATCTTTTTGCCCCTCTCACTCCTCATCTCAGATATTAGGCAATGTCCTAGTCTCTACAAAGAGAGATTATTATTTTTCTTTATGCAAGGCATAAATATGGGTAAGGGAACTAGACAAAAGGTGGAAAGAAAGCTAATTTTGCCCAGGTCCTGCAAATTGCTCATGAAATTGTCAACTCAAGGAAGAAAAAAATATGTGGTTGGGTAAGAAGGTAGAACTGAGAGCCAGGAGTGGTCAACGGTGCGATAAAGCAGAGGTGTGCATGGGGAGGGTAATTGTAGCAAAAAATTGCCAGTAAAAATTGTAGCCTATGGGTCAAGAAGGCAGATGAGGATGGGTAATCCAGCCTGAGCTGGTGGTCCTCAATCTGTGGTAAGATGAGAGCCTTTCTGTCCCCAGCCCAGTGAACCTGCTGCTTGGAAGTGGCTCCTTAGAAGTTGGGAGCATCATGAGAAATGTGACCTAATCTCTGAGGGATACTATGACTGATGGACCAACGAAAATTTCAGTGAATTTTGAATGTAATTAAAGGCTGGTATCCTGCATTGGTTGGGGAGGGTAGAGTTAGTGGACGATCAGAAAGTGGATCCTGCATTATCCCACAAATCTCAGAAGTAGCTCAGAACCTTGTTAAAAACAAAAATGCAATGGAGGGGGCATAGGGAAAGAAGGCAGACTTGATGAAGGAAATACTTCAATCGATGCTATGCACATATACGAAATCACCAATGCCAATCTCAATATCTTGTATGGGGAAGGGGAGGGAGTGGGGAGGGAGCCGGGGTGGGGGGGTGTGCATGTATGTCCCTATCGCCTGACCTTCATGATGATGTGTGATTACAATGCACCAATAAAAGTATATTTTAAAAATAAATAAGAGCCGGGCGTGGTGGCGCAGGCTTGTAATCCCAGTACTTGGGAGGCGGAGACCGGAGGATCCGGGTTCGAGGCCAGCCTCAGCTACTTAGTGAGGCCCTCTGCAACTTCGTGAGACCTGGTTTCAAAATAAAGGATAAAAAATAGAGCCAGGGGTGTAGCTCGGAGGTAGAACACCTCTGGGTTCAATCCCCGGTACTGCAATAAAATAAAATAAAATAAAATAAAATAAAATAAAATAAAATAAATAAAATTAAAAATGCCCATTTTATCACATTTATTTTTAAAAAATAAAATGTCCCCATTACTCAGAAGTAATCTACATTGCTCAGCACCAAGACAAGGACAGGCAAGGACATACACAGGTTTATGATGGCTCCACTGGGACAAACCACCTTCCTGAGAGCCAATCATGTTTCTTCAGCTAGCACCGTGGTGTCTTCCCAAGGAAAGCTCCAGAAGACTCCAGAAGGAAGCAGAGGCTTTACAACGTCTAGCCATATGGTGAGTCACCAAATGGCTCTTCCCCTCCTTGCTCTTTCTCTTCCAAGGTCAGTCAGGGCCCGGGCTGGGCAGCAGAACACCCACTGGGGCCCTGGGGACAGCATATCCAGGGAGGCTGGGTCGGTTCCTGTGCAGAGAGCAGGCCGGGGAGGGCAGGAGAAGGAACAGCCTCAAGTAGCAGCCTGCTCTTGGCAGGCGCTGCTGCTCATTTTCTTTGGCTGGCTCTTAGTACCTGTCTGAAAGCGCTGCAATGCAGGAAGGAAATTTTTCAAGAGATTAAACTATTATTGTTTCCTGTGTGGCTGTCTTCGCTGGGGTATGAAAAAAAGCTTTAAGGGCACTTGAAAAGGGATCTGCCTGAATAGCTGGGTTGTTGAGATGCACCCCCTCCCCTCCAGTCGGGATTTGGCCAATTTCCTCAGGAAAGTGGTTGATTAGGACCCATGGATTTACCCGTGGCCTAAATATAAGATGTCATATAGGTGATTAATGGTGAGCTCACCATCAGAGGGAGTTAAGAGTTTATAAAAGCTATTTTTAACAGTTGGGAAGGAGAAAAGACTCATTTGTCCGGTTGCCAACATGTTCCAATGGTTAAAAACCTCTTTGTAGCCCCTGATAATTCATGCTACCAACTGTTAAAGGTCGGCTGTGTTTTCCGATTGGGGAAGTTTGTTTAAAAAATTGGTTCAGTGTGTTTTGCTGTTTACATAAAAGCACACGGGGCAAGGGGAATACGTAAAATATGTTTCCACCACGATTAGTGATCGCGGCTCATGGTGACACTTACGTATAATAATCTGGTTTCTTTTTTCCACCCTCCCTAAGGAGAGAGAGAGAGAAGTGGTCTCTCTGTTTACACCACTACAGTATAAATAGCAACTGATGGACGGTATCCGAGACCATTTTCAGAGCCCAAGCACAACTAGCCTGGGATTCCCAAATCAAGGGAAATTGGACAGTTCAGAAAGTAGATGATGGATTGATGGCTACTGGCAGTGTCTAAAGAGGCTCAGACATGTCACATTACCCAGACACGCTCCCAAATGTTACTTTACTGTGATGACAGTTCCATAAACAAGGTCCCCCCTATTAAATATTACATTTCTTCCCAATTGCAAACAAACCAATGTTGTTTAAAGGAACATATGTGTTTAGCCTCTTTTTAAAGCTAAGTTTCCTTATACAGTACCATTCAATTCTCCAAAACTGGCAGCTAGCATTGGCTGAATAATGGGGTAACATACAAATACAAAAGGTTGGCATCGTTAGATACCTGGGCATTTGGGGATTGCAGACACATGAAGTTCTGCGTGTGCATTCTCCAACGTCCATGGGGTGAATGGGACGTGGGAGGGGTTCACTAGTGAAATCCAATCAATTAACTGAGCAAGACGTTCGGCAACCTAGCCAGACCCAGTTTGAAAACAAAAAATAAAAAAAGAGCCAGAAGTGGTGGTGCACCCTTGTAATCCCAGTACTTGGGAGGCTGAGACAGGAGGATCGCAGGTTTGAAGCCAGCCTCAGCAACTTAGCGAGGCTCTCAGTAACTTAGCGAGACCCTATTTCCAAATAAGGAATAAAATAGGTCTGGGGGTATAGCTCAGAGGTAGAAGGCCCCTGGGTGCCATCCCCAGTACCACAATAAATAAATAAATAAAGGGCTGGGGGTATAATTCAGAGGTAGAATGCCCCTAGGTTCAATCCTCAGTACCACAGGGAAAAAATTAATTGCTATCAACAATTTTGTCACTAGCAAAAACAGATGTGATGCTGTGATCCTGTGACATTTTGGAAGAGGATCCCAGTTGACGTAGGACACCTGATGTTATTCAGGGTATTCCTCATTTCCTTCACTGATTTAGTGAACATTTACAGGACCCTCTAATGTGCCAGGAACACTAATTGCTTCTCCATGCTGTGCTGGGAAGGCAGGTATGACTCAGACCTCACTGAGCTCCACCGGGAAGCTGGCAGATAAAGAAGACTCAGGAACGGAGGGAGACCAGAGATGTGATCATATATGTATGTGTATATGCATGCCCTCCCTGGGGTCAGGGACAGGTAAAGTGCTCCTCCTGCAGTACCAGAAGTGGAGATGAGAAGAGCAATATAGCTAAGCAGAAGCTTCTGCTTAAGGGCACACAGGGATGGCTTTCTATGGTATCCCACTGGCCTGAACTTATTCCAGCTGGGACACATAGCTGCAAAGGAGGCTGGGAAGTGTCTCCAACAGAGCAGACCCCCCCCCCGATAAAAACAATGGTGTTTCTATCACTAAAAGGAAAAAATGGGAGAATGACTATTAGGGAACAGGTAGCATTTTTCTCCATGTGACAATACAAATCATTGTCAGGTGGGGGTCCAAAAGGAACCCTAACATCCAAAAGCACCAACCAGTAGGACAGCTTGTGCCGACTGTGCCAGGCACAAGCTGTGTGCTGCAGCATGTGCCCATAACTAAGGACAAAGCGTTTCATCATTATTTGGCATTAAAAGTGCTAAGATTTGCATGTAATTATTTAAAATATTTAACCCCAGGAAAGGCCTACATGATAGAGCAGAGAGCCTCCACCAGAAGCCAGTAAGGACTGGGAATCTCCCATCAAGAGCTGCGTGAGAGGGCCATCTTGAAAGTGGGTCTTCTACCCTCAGTCAAGTCTACAGATCACTGCAGCCCCATCTAATAGCTTGGCTGCAACTTCTTGAGAGACCCTGAGCCAGAAAACCCAATGCAATCACTCCGGGGTTCCTGCTCCTCGGAAACTGTGAGGAAGAAATGCTTGCTGTGATATGCTACTAAAGTTTAGGATAACTCATTACTCGCAAATTAAACCCCAGACAATGTATTATGCCTCCTTTTCACAAGTCTGATCCAGTAGCTAAAGAAATTAAGCAACTCCGCTGTATGGTTTTCCCTAATATGGGAGTTTATTTACTATTTTAAACGATACAGTTTCTGAGGCAAAAGTCTGTCTATTTCAGAGTTATCTTTGCATAATACAAGACTATTAGCTTTTGTCACAGAATGTTTTTCCTTGTTTAGGTGGTCCAAATATTTCATTGTCATGTATATATTAGTTCAAATTATACTCTAGATAATGTATTATAATTATTAATGCTAATGAACCTGTCATATTCATCTTTGTATACTTTGTTGTATTTCATACTGTGTCTGATGTATAAAATGTGTTCAAAAAATCAACTGAATAAAGGAATTAATGTATTAGTAAGCAAATAGATCATCTGAAATACTTTAATAAAATACATATATACACATAAAAAATAAATAAAATATTTAGAATATTTACCAAAGTAGAATAAAATGGAATGCATTTTATGTTTATATTTGTTAAGTAGTCTTCACAGTTTAAGGAAAATTGCTATGAAAATAAATAGCAATGCAAGCTATATGCAATTTGTCCAAAAAGACATAGAGAATTTGAGTGTAAGAACAGCGAAAGGAGATGAAATAAGGCTCAAGTCCACAAACTTCAGGAAAGAGCTGAAACAAGGAAGACTGCTCCGAATTGGAGTGAGCCCTGCTGTGAGTGGCTTGCTCAGACCCCCAAATCTCACTCCAGACCTGCGCCTCCTCCCGTCCCCTGTGTCTGTCTAAGGTACCCCCCTCTGCGGTGCTCAAGCTGAACATCTGGGCATCCCCCACCCTCATAGTGGCTCCAGAATCTTGTTGATTCGGTTTATAAATTCTCCTGAAAGCCACACACTGAAGCCACCTCATCCAGGTAACTCTGGTCCCTTTTCTAGACAATGAGAGCTTTCTAACCTGCCTCTCTACACCCATTCTTGTCCCCAAAGTGCCCATTCTTTCCTCTGCAGCCATTAGTACTGAAATACTTTCTTCCTCACTTATCGACAAATGTTTATGGTAAATTTTCAAAGGGCAAGTGCAGTGCCAACCCAGAACATACGGCCACGAGCAAAAGAAGCCCCCGCTCCTGTCCTCATGGAACATACACGAGTCTGCTGGTTCGTCCCCATGCGTAGCATCTGTGGCTCGCAAAGATGCCCATGTCCTCATGGAGGCGGCACACGCTAAGGGATGCAAATGGCCTCTGAGAGCTAGAAAAGGCCAAAGACTTTTCCTCTAGAGCTCTCAGAAGGAACACAGCTCTCCTGATACTTTGATTTTAGCCCAGTGCAAAAATAATGACATGCAACTCTAAGCACATCCAGTTTGGACTTCTAACCTCCAGAACTGTGATTTTTGAACCACCAAGTGTATGGTAATTATAGCACCATAGAAAACGAATGCTATACCTTCATAGTATCAGAACAATGTAACACCCTTCAGCGGCTTCCTGGTGACTTTGGGATAAAGCCCCTGCTCCTTAGCAGGGCTCCCGAGCTGCCCTACCAGCCACACTGCCTCAACCCAGCTCCCCCCCCCCTCACCGCCTCTCTCCGCTCCTCCAGCTCTCAAGGGGGCTCCACTCCTCCCTTCTGAGCCTGGGACAAAGTCTCTCTGCCTCCTGGGGCCCTCTTCTCTTCCTGCCCTGCTTTATCCGATGCACCCCTATTGCAAACTTCAACATTCGAATTCAAATCCATCTTCCCGAGAAGTCTTATCAAAACCCATTGGTCTGGTCATGTGACAGGGTCCCCTTCTCCTCCACTTTCCTATTCATACCCATTTGTTTTGAGGTCTCCACTGTCCACTTACTGTAACTCCTGGAGGACAGAGTCCAGGATTTTTTTATTCATAGCTGTATCCCCAACACCCATCGTGGGCATTACAAATTTTCATAATGAATGAACGCATGAAAAAATAAGAGACAAAAGGTACGTTTCTCTTTCATCTGAAGGGTCGTCCCTACTGTGTACACCTGAGCACCCTCTACATTCAAACAACTGCTTCATAGTCTAAAATACTTTTGACATCTTAAATTCTGATTCCTTAAGCCATACTCAAAAAGAGCCACCTCCACTGCTACGCATCTTGCTTTTACAAATTGCAGAGCACTGAGTTGTAGCTGGAGACATTCTCTTGCCTTCTAGAACCACCTACAAGGTGCCTGCTGTACCTCTTGGGACTCTGTATCCATTCGTTTCATGTAGAACAGTCACCAAATACAATGTGACCAGTAACAAGGCAGGATCCAAGACAGCCGCCGGCCCAGGGCTCTTCGGAATGACCTCATCCCCCAGGCACATGACCCTCCAGACTTCCCCTTCGGAGCCTGTGTGCAGAGGCATTTCTGCTGTGATGGTGAAAGCGGTATAGAAATCAGACCCCTGCTGGTGTGTCCTGTGGGGACCCACACCTACTTCTGGGGACTCTCTTCTCTTTCCCCACTCCATCTGTGAGAACTAGGCTGTGCCCTTCCCTGGCCACAGTTCTGGCCAATCAGAATTGCTCTCTGGCAAATGTAAACAGAGAAAGAAAGTCTGTTCTCTCCTGTTTCCTACAGTATAAAGCACAAAAGCTGAGAGGAGACATCGGTCCAGGTTGGGAGGGAGGGGCAAAGCAGGGAGGAGAAGGAGATCATGTTGAGGGTCACTTCCGAGGCTCAGCCCCATTCCCATCCTTGGGTTCCATGAGACAGCCCAACATGCACTTAACAGATTCCCCTTGTTGCCTATGCTAGTATAAGAGGGGTTTCCATCACTTACAATTGATATATACAGTCATATCAACTTCCCTTCAGCCTCCCTGCTAACCCACTGCAAACACATGTGAGCCCATGTGTGGGCGAGTAGAAGCTGCCACCACGTGCAAAGTAAACCACATCCCAGGTGGCACACTATCTCAGGAAAGAATGAAAATCACCCATTTATTCAATAAACAACACCGAACTTAGTACATACGAGACATCCCTGCAAGGGATTACAGGAGGTGGCTGGGTTCACGGAAGGAAATTCGCCAAGGGATGTGTGCATATGTGAATGCAGCACTTTGAATCTCACCATGATATATAATTACAGTGTACCAATAAAAGTATCAAATAAAATAAAATGTCAGTTCAATGGCTAAGAACTCTTTATTAAGGACTTTCAAATCCTTCCTGGCATCTCAAAATATGCCAAGAAGGATTTATTCATTAACTCACAGCAAAACCTACAATGGTCTTTTCTCTTTTTTTCTAAAAAACTCCCATGCATGGCAGGTGGACATTGGTATCTCTATCTCTCTAAAAACTTCTAAAACCTCTCCCCACTCATCCTGTAACCCACTCAGTATGACCCATTGTCACTCATCCTTTAAAAAAAAATACATATGGTACATCTGTTCTGTGTCAGGTATTCCAGAAGCAGGGGTGCATTGATGAAGAGATTGAGAAAGACCTAGTGGGGAAATGGGTAAAAACCTCCTAATATTCTTGATCAATTATATTCTCTACCATCATAGCTTTCTAGAATAAATCAGTAAAGACATTTTCCCCTTTCTCTACCTCGGATTCTGCACAACAAAGTTTGTGTTCTCACCTGCAACATTCTAGGTGAAAAGGATGCTATGAACCCTAAGTGGGGAAGAGGCTGTGATACATGATCTTAGGCTATTTTTCATGGTGTAGGACATAAACATAAATAGACACAATAGACATACACGTTTGTACACCTGTGTGCATGCCAATGAATGATACAGTCTCTGTGCGAGATGGAATTTCAGAGAAGGGAGAAATCTCAATAGAATAAAGAGACAGAAGGCTTCATCAAGGAGTCGCCTTGGAAAGAGGAGTATAACCTGGGCTGGGATGTGGTATTGAAAATAGAAAGACACTTAGGAGCAAACAGAGACAGGCAGGAGAGTGGGGAAGGGTTAGTAGGCTAGTAGGTCAGTGAGGCTGTCCTGGAGGAGGGACAGCAGGAGGCAGGCAACAACAGGAGCAGTCAACAAACGAGTCTGCACGTCCAAGCTGAAAGTTGAGAGGAAGCAGGGGTATGACATCATTGAAACTCAGTACTGGAGGAAAATCAAGGTCGTCTGATCCCCCCCCATTAACCCTCTATTTCATGGATAAAGTAACTGAAACAGATCAGGGCTTATAACCCCAGGGTCCTGATACTTCTCAGTGCTCTCTTTCCCATGCTTTTCCAAGAATACATTACTGTCTTAATGAAATATTAAGCTGATGCAATGGGTAGAAAGGGAGTGTGGGGGTGGCTACTAGAAATGTACTTCAATGGTCTAAGCTAAAACTAAGCAGAATGTGATAATGGACTGGGAGCAAAGTATTGGGGATAGAGAAGACAAATGCAAATAATAATCATAACAACCATGAGAAATCAGGCGTGCATACGTGTGTGTGTGTGTGTGTGTGTGTGTGTGTGTGTGTGTGTGTGTGATGTAGAGACGATGTGGAGGGAAGAGGCCTCTGGACTTGAAGCCCAGCCAGCCAGTCCCTGAAGACACAGAGAAAGTCCCAGGTCAAGTCAACATGTATCAGATACAGGAGTGATGAGGGGACTGATAGTAATTCCACTTCTCCATTTTCTCTTCCAGTCTTAAATTCTGTAACCCATTTCCTTGGTATTTGTTTGCAAGGAAAATGTGAAGAATTGTCAATTGTTTTCTTTTCTTGCCACCTGCATTGTTCACATACCCATGCATGTGAACATGGGTAGCCTGGGATAATAGCTCAGAATCCCATGTTTTTCTGTGCCTTAGAAAACACACAGTGCATCACAATGGATATAGCGGAGGGAAAGCAGGATTAAGAGCAGGCCCAGACTGCCCTAGTGTCAAGGCTCTGCTGCTGAGGTGCGTCAAGTCACAAGGGGAAGCCCAACGAGGACCCAGGGCTCCATGATACTTCTGACCCGGAAGTCAAACTCACCTCCTGATCAGACACAGGTCATTTCCTGCAGACACTCTCAGCCTTCAAGTCAGACTCCAGCCACAGAAGCATAACTAGTGAGGGCAACAGAGAATTGAGCCCTCCCCAGAAGGCAGGACTTTGAGGGTAGAGCCACTCCTCTGATGTGTAGATCCTAAGGCAGAACACTGTCTACACCACCCCGTCCTCACCATCACACATCGATCGGCTGCCGCCACTACCTCCCTTGGTGGTTTTTATATTGGTGTGTCCCCCCACAAAATTTAACATCAATAGCACCTCTAGCAATGCAAAGAAGTCATAAATGGAAGGGGTACAGGGGGAAAAAATTGGGATGGAAATGGTAGCTCAGGGAATGGAAACAGTAGCTCATGGATGTACATGAGCTCTAGATTATTTTTCACATTTGCTGAGGCATGATGTGTTTGTGGAGTTACAACCCATCTACAAGCAGCAACGTGGGGTGCTCCACCTCATCCCCAGGGCAATAACATCTACTTACTGTGACAAAAAGATTTATCTTGGATAAGGTACTAGTTTGGATAAGTTGGTTGTTTCCAAACATCAGCTCAGTAGCATTAAAATGGATTGAGTGTAAATTTCAGCTCCTCGGTACACCCAGTGCTTCATAAAGTCATTTGGAACAGAAGAATGAAGGAGGTAAATGTTGGAATAGAAAAAAATATATATGAATAAAAATTCAAGAAAGAAGCACGTTTATTAAATTAATTGCATTGGAAAATGATAGAAAAGGAGGGGAGAGAGAAAGGACATTTCCCTAGATACGAAGTGTCTAAGAGAGGCCTGGCCCAGGACACCCAAACCTGAAACAGCTCTCTGTTCTGCGGGTTCTGTGGTCTTTCAGCAGAAGCTAACTTTTCTGGCTCGATATTTATAACTGAACTCCGGTGTGAAATACTGAAAAGAAAATGACTACAGAGGACCTATTTAGACCTTCCTGGCAAGAGTCAAGCTGGAGGAGAGGAGGGAAAGGGCTGTTTATCTTGACAGAGGATTTCCTTACCAGAACATGCAAAACATTCTTTTTGTCAAATTTGGTTAACAGTCACCCAGCAGCACAAAGAGTGGTTTCAGAAGCTTAACATCCACATGGGGTGACTGGGCGCGCTGTGACCCACGAACAGGGCAGGAGCTAACTCTGGCCATGTCTTGGACAGGGCCGGCGTTGTCGATGAGTGCATGGGGAAAACATCATTACATAATATACTTTCCACCGAGGAAGATGTTGTCGCCTACTTAGTAGGTAATATAGACATGCCTGACCAAACGTGAAGAGGCAATGTTATTAACACATCCTCAAAACGCTGTGAAAATCTCAGCTGCCTTTGCAAATAGGAAGGACAGAGATGCCCTCCCCACAAACCCTCGCCATTCTGATGGGTCCACCTGAATTCCCTGCCTGAGCTCAGCCTCTAGGTATTTCCCCTGGAGGGAGGGGCCTCTGAACAGAGGATCTGTGGTGGAAATACTAAGGACTAACAGAAAATGCGTTGGACTTTGGACTTGGTTACTTAGGTTCTAGTCCCAAGTCAGACACCAACTAGCTGGCTTTCCCAAAGCAACTCTCCTTCTCTCTGAGCCACAATTTCCTAAAGAGCTTTTCAACTCCAATATGTAAAGGATAGAGTTAGGAAGCCCCTTAAAGATCATCTATAGTAGAGACAAAGCTCTAGATTAACTTGCCAGCTTCAAAACTGCAAATACTGAAGTCAAACATGGACGCTACTGTCTCGGTTTGTTTTGAAAAGTATCGGACACTCTTATTTTATTCTTCAGATTTCAGAATTAGCTCAAGGAACCGTAAATATGGTTCATTTTATAGGCCCTTTCCTCAACTCCCTCACACAGTTTTGTCTTTTCTCCATATATAAAAACCCTCTGTTTTTTTAAAATAAAATTAAAATGATTTCTGTTCTCAAATTCTTTGACCTTCTAACTACCTACAATGCTGTTCTCTTATACCTGGGGTAAAAAAAAAAAAGTCATTCCAATTTCTTGTTTCAGAATTATGTAAATTCTTTGAGGCTTTTATATATTTTCTTCTGTAGATTAGAATAATAATATTGTGATGTGTGGGATGTGCTTATTTCTCTGAGCTGGGCAATTCTGAATTCATCCTGAGTTCTGTAAATCAAATAACAAAAGCTGGAGCAGCAAACTCTGAAATCCAACTAAGTACTTGGCAATGGGACATTTCTGGAAGAGTTTGTATCTTGATCAGAAGTATGTTCAAAGTAGTTTGCAGCTGCTCCCATCAAGAGGTGGGGTCTAGTTCCCTGCCCCTTTTAATCTAGCCATGGGACTTGTTTTCACAAGTAGAAGGCCCCAGAAATGATATCTGACCACTTCTCAGCTTAGTCCTCTATAGAGTTTGCAAGCTTCCACTTACTGCTATAAGAATCCTGCCATCATGTGAGCAAGCCCCTGCAAGCCTACTGGAGATGAAGGACTTTGGGCACAGTCACTCCATCATTCCAGTCTGTAGCCAACCAAACACCAGTCATGTGAATGGAAGGACCTGGCACCAACTGACCCACCAAATGATCATAGACTCACGAGCAAGCCCAGCCAAGATCAGCCAAGCCCACAGCGGACCAAAAGTCACCTAACAGAACGATGAGCAAAATAAGTGGTTGTTGTTTTAAGCCATTTAATTTTGGAAATGTTTGTTATTCAGCAAAAGCTGATTGATACATTTAGTTTGTCTTTAACAAGAGCTAGCCTAGATATTATTATGCACTATGTTTTAGGTAATATTATAAAATAAGTGACTCATCTTTGGTAAGCCCTTGCCCAACCTACTTTTGCCCTCACCCTCACCCTCACCCACACAGCACCCTCCCTCTCCAGATACTACTGTCTCCTGCCATCCCAAAGGGAAAATATCTAATAAAACCAATTTGGACAGGAAGGGTGTTTCTCAATAAATCTCACTTTATTTTTATAACAACCTGTGGAGTGATAGATATCATTCCCATTTTACAGAGAAGGAGACTGAAGCTCACAAAGGAAAAATCTTGTCTGCAATCACTAAATTAGTAAGTGGTATCTCAACTCCAAGCCTTCCATGTTCCCCTACCTGTCCCTGCCACCTCCAGTTCCCCTCATCAGAGGTATTTGTATTTCAAAAAAAGAATTTGCATCCCGAAGGAGAAGTCGTAGCAACTGCTCAATCCACTGACTTCCTAGAGTACAATCCAAACTGGCCATGGACCAAGTCCAACAAGCCACCCTTTCTTGTAAATAAAGTTTCAATAAGGAACATGGAAGCCAGGCATGGTGGTACAGGGCTGTAATCCCAGTACTTGGGAGGCTGAAACAGGAGGATCACAGGTTTGAGGCCAGCCTCAGCTACTTAGTGAGGCCCTCAGCAACTTAGCGAGACCTTTTTTCAAAATAAAAAATAAAATAGGGCTGGGGGTGTAGGTCAGTGGTATAATGACCAGGGGTTCAATCCCCAGTGCCACACACAAAAAAAGGAACATGACACTTTCACTCCTGTTTGCTTGCATATTGCTTATGACCATTTCTGCACCACAGCGGTAGCGATGAGTAGGTGGGACCAACACTATATGGTACAAAAAGCCAAAAATATTTACCATGTGTCTCTTTACAAAAATATTTCACCAGCCTCTGTCCTGGAAGCTGACTACAGGAGGGGGCAGTGGATAAGAATATAGGTTTGATATTCAAGCAAGATGAATTTAATACCAGCTCCCCCTTTTACTAAGTGGATGATCATGAGATGTTCCTTAACTGCTCCAAGACTAAGTTTCTTCCTCCTTTGTACTGTGGATGCAGTACCTTTGTGATATTGTTGGAAGGATGGAGTGAGATAGTGTATAGGGGGTACTTAACAGGGCACGTGGAGCAGATTCTATAAACGGCTTTGCTCTCATCACTAGAAATCAATACAAGTTTCTGCCTCCTGAGGCATCGTGTGAAGTTGCAAAGCTGACATTTGAGGTGGACTCTGTGATGTGCCACCTGCACCCCCTTCAGTTAAGAACAGGTTGTCCCAGGTGCAGGCAGTGGGGCCACCAGCAGCCTGAGCTCATGGCACCTGCGGAAATGACCTCAACACCCTTGGTCCTGCTGTTCCTGACTCATCAAGAAAGGGCGTAAGGTCCCGGCATCTTAACTCCACTGGGGATAACTCTGAGGGCCACCCCCATGGAGCTGACTGAGGCTGTACTTCAACTTCCGCCCTGCTCACCCCCACTCCCCCATAGATGCTGCTTCCACCCCAAGGTCTCTCCTAGTGAACCTCCGGCAGGCCCAGGGCTGCTCTCTGAGGGACCCAGTCTGTGCGACCCAAGAGGAGATGGACATAAGATACCGTGGCTGGCTCAATAATGTCCCCTCAAAAAAATGGGCAATTGAACTAAATAGACACTTCCCAGAAGAAGAAATACAAATGGCCAATAAACCTATGAAACAATGTTCAACATCATTAGTAATCAGGGAGATGTAAATCAAAACTACACTGAGATTCCATCTGACCCCAATTAGAATGGCAAACATCAAGAGGACAAACAACAATAAATGCTGGTGAGGATGTAGGGAAATAGGAACTCTTATAAACTGTTGGTGGGATGGCAAATTAGTATATCCACTATGGAGATCAGTGTGGAGATTCCTCAGAAGACTGGAAATGGACCCACCACATGATCCAGCTATCTTTCCTGGTATCTTTCCACTCCTGGGTATCTTTCCAAAGGAATTGAAGACAGAATATTATAGTGATAGAGGCATATCCATGTTTATAGCAGCACAATTCACAATAGCCAAATCATGGAACCAGCCTAGGTGTCCATCAACAGATGAATTGGATATGAAACTGTGGGATATCTAAGGGAATTTTACTCAGCCATAAAGAAGAACAAAATTATATAACTTTCAGGAAAGTGGATGGAGCTAGAGAATATTATTCTAAGTGAGATTAGCCAGTCACAGAAAGTGAAAGGTTATATGTTTTCTTTTCTTTCTTTTTTTTTTTGGTACTGGGGATTGAACTCAGAGGCATTCTACCTCCAAGTTATACCTCCAACCCAATTTTATTTCCTATTTGGAAACAGGGTCTCACTAAGTTGTAGAGAGCTTTGCTAAATCGTCGAGGGTGGCTTCAAACCTGAGATCCTCCTGTCTCAGCCTCCCAAGTACTGGGATTACAAGCATGCACCATCACACCTGGCTATATATGTTTTCTATCATGTGTGGAAGCTAGAGAGAAATTGGGATACAAGAGGGACTCCAGATAAAGGAGGAGAAACCCCAGTGGAGCAATGGAGGGGTATCAAGGAGGGAGATGAGGTGGGGAGGGAGACTTGATAAAGGAAACAATTCAATCAACACTATGTACATATATGAAATTATCAATGCCAATCTCAGTATCATGTAAGGGGAATGGGGTGGGAGCCCGGGGGAAGATCACCAAGTGCTGTATGCATGTGTATCCCTATCACTCTGAACTTCATTATGATATGTGGTTACGATGCACCAATAAAAGTATATTTTTTTAAAAAAAAATGTCCACAACCTAAACCACAGAACCTTTGAATATCTTAAATGATGTGGCAAAAAGGATTTGCTGGATGTGACTTTGTTAAAGGCTTTGAAATGGGTAGATTGTACTCCTGGATATCTGAGATGGATTAGAGAATAGTGTGAACCCTTAAAGGCAGAGAACGTTTCCTAGTTGTGGCCAAGGGAAAGATGGCTGGAGTCAGAGGTGAACATTGCTGGCTTGAAGATGAAGGAGGGGACCATGAGCTAAGCGATGTGTGCAGACTTCAGAAGCTGGAAAAGACGAAGAAATGAATTCTCCCCTACAGCTTCCAGAAGGAAACACAGCACCGCCGGTATACCCTGATTTTAGTCCATGGAGACTCAGGTAAGACTTGTTACCTACGCATCTATGGAGATGTAACATGTGTGTGTGTTTTTTGTTTGTTGTTTGTGTGTTTGGGTACTGGGGATTAAATCTAGGGGCGTTCTACCTTTGAGCTACACCCCCAGCCTTTTTTTTCCCATTTTGAAACATGGTAATGCTAGGTGGCTGAGAATTTCACTAAGTTGCTGATGCTGATCTCAAACCTGTGATCTTCCTGTCTCAGCCTCCCAAGTACCAAGATTATAGGCATGCGCCATCACACCCGGCTAACATGTGTGGTTTTAAACCACTAAGTTTGTGAATTTTGTTATAGCAACAATAGAAAATGAATACAAATATAGACAATTGACAAATGCAAAATTCACCGAGGCCACACCGTCCCGGGGCTCCTCAAAGACTGGGCTCTCTCTACTGTCCCCCCAGAAAACCCCATGCCTGGTAATGGAAAGAGATGTGTCACCTGGATGATGACTTCACAGGCAGAAAAAAGAAAAAGGCAGGAGTCAAATACAGACACGAAACCCAAGTCACGAGGACAGATGCATGATTCGGATGGAGCTGCTCATCCCCAGGGAACTCCATGTTCTGCCAGGTGTGGACGGTCACTAGGATTCATTTGTTTTGTGATCACCAACCATACTGCTGGCTACACCGGGGACGTGAGCTAGTTGACAATACAGACCCTGATAACCCAGAAGGCTCGTTAAGGCTTGATCTCCAAACTGCTGTAAACATAACACCAGCTTTCCTGTTAAGCACAGGGAGGCTTTTGATACATCAGGAAACAGCAAAGAGGAATAAAATTGCAATCATTCATTTGCTAGAACTGGGTCACGGGACACTCAGTATCTGGACTTAGTCACGGACTCAGTGGGCTTTGGTAAAGTCTCATTCATTCAGAGAAAGATAGAGTTGCCTGTAGTCGCCCCCTCATATCTGTGGGGTACACGTTCCAAGAACCCCAGTGGATCTCTGAGATCATGTACACTACTGAACCCTTTCTGTGCTGTTTTTTTCCTACACATACATACTTATGATAAAGTTGAATTTATACATTGGCACAGAATGAGATTAACAGCAATAATTAATAATAAAATAGAACAATTATAACAATATGCTATCACAAAAGTTATTTAAAATGCACAAATCGCTTACTTTGGAAAATTTCCAGTTAATCTTGGATCATGATTGACTGAGGGTCACTGAAACCCTGGAAAGTGACCTGAGACGAGGGGCTACGGGACAGCACAGTCCACAACACAGTCCAGCTGGCAGATTGTCGAAGCTGGAAGGGACCTCAGAACCGCTCTGTCTGATCCTGTCATTGTTCACAGGCAGCAGCTAAGGACCATGGGGATTACACACTCCAGGTACACACTCAGTACCTTCTCCTGACAACTGAGCAGTCCACCTCTGCCCTCACCGCCCTCAGGCTGGCTCGGTGCTGGAGCAGAGAGGGCCAGGATTCCAGACAGGCCAGTCAGGCATGCGGGCTTCACAGCGGCAGCAGTCTGACCCCTTTTAACACTATTCTTTAAATATTTGCCTTATTCCTTTCAGTGGGAATAATATCTACATTAATATATACAATATATTATATAATATATACAGAAATAAATTATATATAATGAGAAAAAATTTATATACTACATATAATAAATTTCAGTGTGTGTGTGTGTGTGTATTTGTGTGTGTGTATTTGTGTGTGTGTGTGTGTGTGTGTGTGTGTGTGTGTGTGTGTACAACTCACTCCCCACTTCGCTTTCCCAGTCCAAACCAGCATCCATCTCCATCATTCTGGAAATGATGGCAAACACTCCTCGTTTCTCTGTCTGACTAATCAGACACACGTTTGGGAGGCACATAAAGGGTTTTAAATTTATAGAACAAAATGTATAGAATTGCTGCTAGTAACTGGCCCTGCAGAATGCATTGTTTGGGTTCATAATTTCAACATCTCTAATTGAATGTTTCTCTGGCAATCACCTTCAAAAGACAGGACCACATTGGGGCAAGTAGAGAGTTGTTGTTGTTGTTGTTGTTGCTTTGTTTGGGTTTTTATTTCCATTGGAGAGTGCTGTCTTTGGAGGACCAAGTTAAACTTTCTTAGTTATGATTTTTTACGTGGTTGTATAGTACAGGGGAACCTGAGTTCACTGGAGCACCAGTGACACACAGGTTTAACCTCATCTTTACAGCTCAGAGCCTGAGCAACTGCCCCGCTGGCCCATCCTTTAATCCTACTCTGACTCTAGAAGCAACTTCAAGTCTTGGTAGATGAGAAATAGGGTATCAAAGACAGAAACAAACAAAACAAAAATTCTTTGGTCTCACCAGGTTGTTCCAGAGGAAAGCAGTGGTTGAGAGGTGCCGAGTGAAGACCCTCAGACACATAACTGGAGAGGGACTACCGCTCTCATGCCCACCTGTGTGTCTCGCTCTAGCAGATAGTCATCACTGAGGAGGGGGGTTAGGGGAGGAGGAAGAGGAAGGGGAGACCATGACAACAATGAAGACAGGAGGAGGAGGAGTAATGGAGAGGGGGGAGGAAAGAAAAAGAAAGAAAGAAAGAAAGAAAGAAAGAAAGAAAGAAAGAAAGAAAGAAAGAAGGAAGGAAGGAAGGAAGGAAGGAAGGAAGGAAGGAAGGAGAGAAGGAAGGAGAGAAGGAAGGAAGGAAGGGACTATGGAGAGGAAAAGGAAAGCAAAGAGGAAGAAAAATATTTTTTAAAAAGCTGAGTTTGTGTTCACAATTATAGATGGCCCCAATGTCCACCAACAACAGAACGTGAATCGTCACCTCGCTGAGCACCCAGGATGTACCTGCTTTCCCACATTATGTTAGAAGTCAGTAGAGAGGGCTGAAAGGCAGAGTCCTCGCTGGCTCCCCAGGCCCAAAAAGAACCAGTAAAAGCAGAGGCTGGTGGAGATCAATCCTGAAATGAGACCACCAAGATAATTGATAAGGGTAAAATGAGAGAGAGAAAGAGTGAAAGAAAAATGCCTCAGAAATGCCTAACTGAAGCCTGGTGACTTTGTCTACAAAGAAACAGGCTACTTGCATCATTAAAGATAAACTTTTATCCTGGACCCTTTCAATATATACATTTGTGAAAATTTGGTTTATTTCTCCAAAGGTCTGGGTCGATGCCCCCTACTGTTTACTAAAGAGCCAGTCTTGAAAAGGAGAAAAAAGGTTTATAAGCTGCTAATGAGGACTTAGCACCCTTTGAGGGACAAATGGCTGCAGTCAGCAGCCACTCTGAGGGAGGGAGCCTCTGTGCCCCAGGGAGCAGGCAGAAGCAGTCCTGCATTGATTGCAGGGAGCTCAGCCTAAAGGAGGTCTGGGTCTATCATCACTCCCCAGATACAGTGCAGGGGACACTGAGTTCTCCAAAAATCCAGGTAAAGAATAAGAAAGCAACACACACTAGCTGGACACCCACCACCTGAGGCCACTTCTTTTGACTGAGGAAAATTTTCCCTTCAGGGAAATTAAGGGGCAGGGACCCAAGGAACACTGAGTCCCGTTGCTTGCTCGTTTCATTTATGCGTCTGACAAATTTGTGGGGGGGCAGTCCTGACTTTGCACTAGACCCCTTGCAGGTGCAGCACTGGCAACATTGAAGATTTGCAAAGTCCTTACCCAGGAGGAGTTGATACTCTGCTGAGTGAAACTGAAAAGCGAAGAGTCCAGTGAGGATCCAGCCTAACTTCAGGTGGCAACAGATGCTCTGGAGAAAAGCCAGGCAGGGCGAGGAGACAGATCCAGATGGGACCTGGGGCTTCCAAAATGGCCTCTCGTGAGCCTCTCCCTAAAGAGAGGGCATTTATTTGCCTTCTAAGCCAGGGTACAAACTCAGATTTTTTTCTTAAGTTATCAGAAATCACTGGAAGGTTTTAAGCAATGGGATGATGTAATCTGGTTTTGTTTTTGAAGGATTGCCCTAGCTGCTGTACACCGAACATATTTTACAGAAGAGTGGAAGTCAAGAGGTACTGGAAAAAGAAGCGATGGTCTCATATGAGAAGCACATAGAGATCCGCAATGTTTTAGAGGCTGGGGCAAGTGCCGGGCGTGGTGGTGCACGCTTGTAATCCCAGTACTTGGGAGGCGGAGACTGGAGGATCCGGGTTCGCGGCCAGCCTCAACTACTTAGTGAGGCCCTCTGCAACTTCGTGAGACCCAGTTTCAAAATAAAGGATAAAAAATAGGGCCAGGGGTGTAGCTCGGAGGTAGAACGTCCCTGGGTTCAATTCCCGGTACCACAAAAAAAAAAAAAAGGAAGAAGAAGAAGAAGAAGAAGTTGGGGCAATAGTTTGTAATAGTTTGAAATTAGGTTTTGAAAGAAAGAAAGAAATCAAGGATGACTCCTACTTTCTGGCTTGAGCCAAAGTGGTTGGTGGTGCCTCCTGATTCACGTGATTAAAAAAAAAAAGAAAAAGATCCTTTTGCCTATGGAATTTCCTGTCTCTATTGTCTAGAGAAGATGGAACTGGATTGGACACATTCCTAGGTAGACAGAGAGGGTAGCCTCGTTATTTTATTTTAGCCCTTGTAGGCTGGAACTTTGGGAGTACACAATTCATAAATAAGTTCAGCATAGCCTATTTTTCTCTTTTTGTTCTGTGTGATTGAAATCCTGGGCATTGGCTTCTACTAGGATGATGAATTTGGCTAGAAATTTGTCACATGCATTCAAGACTAATATGGTGTTATCTAGTACAAGAAACAGATGAGAAATCATTCCTGTAGGACTGGAGCTCAGACGGGGCTCAAAGGAAACATCCGAGACATACGGAAATCATTGCAACACAAACATTAGACTGTCTTGTGCTACACTAGCCTTAGTTCACCCCAAATGTAGTATTTATGGGCAGTGTAAGGTTTTGGCTCAGAGGGGAATTTTCTTAGCATCATTCAAAAGCATTGTTTTTGGTTTTGTTTATTTTTGGGGGGTACTGGGTATTGAACCCAGGAACGTTCTACCTCTGAGCTACACCCCCAGCCCTATTTTATGTTTTTTATTTTGAACCAGAGTCTCACTAAGTTATGGAAGGCCTTGCTAAGTTGCTGAGGCTAGCAGCAAATCTGTGATCCTCCTGTCTCATCCTCCCAAGAACTGGGATTACAGGCGTGCGCCACCATGCCCAACTTGAACTTTGAATGAGCAATTAACTACTAACTTGGGAAAATCATCCAGGCACAAATATTTATTGAGGCACTTCTGTCTTCCAAGTGTCATGGAGGGAAGCTGCTCGCTTCCCCTGCGGAGCCTGTGTTGGGAGTGGAAGAGGGCTTTATTAGCAAAGAGATTCTAAATAATGAAATAGTTGCAGAGCAGAAGTACGGGATGCATCATGAGGAGACCAACCTGGACCAGAGAGCCATGCCGAGCGAGACAGGGAGGATGAGTGGCCATCAGAGAGACAGAGAGAAGCAACCACTCCAAGCAGGGCCAGGAGGGAAAGGTGCGGCTTGTTGAAGGAACACTAAGGAAAGGGCCATCGATCAGAGGAGCGGCTTGGGAAAGAATGATGGAAGAGGCAGAGGAGGTCGGCGAAGCCAGATCGGGCAGTTAGGACCTTAGAAGAAAGCCTTGCTCCTTGTTTATTCTACAGGCAGCAGGAAGCTGCTAAGTGGTTTTAAGTAGAGGAGTGGAGGGTGGGTTCTTACAGATCACTCTGTTGGCAAAGTGGGAGGAGATGGTCCGATCCTGGACAAGAGTGTTCATGGCCAGAGAGGGAGGAGGAGGGATGGGGGTGAGGCAGGGACAGGGGATTGGGGGGCTGTGAGAGCTTCTTAGAAAGTAGGAGCAAGGCTGAGTAATGGATGAGACGCATGGCCATGTGCAGGGGTGGGCAGAGGCGGGAGCTATGGCCGACAGGAGATGGCAGGGTCAGCCGGGATTCCTGGGCTCCAGGCAGAAGTATTTTATTAAAATGGAAAACCCCAGAAGTTTGCATGAGTCTCAGTTCCCATCTCAGGTCACGAGAATGAGGAAACCCATAATGCAAGTCAGAGAAACCCATGAATAGAGAGGCCACTCGAGAGTCTGATCGATGCGGGAAGTTAGAGAAGAAGGGACAACATGGACCACCAACAAAGCTGAGCCGCCAACACATACAACCGAGGCCCTCCCTACCTTCGCATAGATGAGAGAAATGTAGTAATGTGTGGGACAAGATGCGGCAACTGCCTGGCCTGGGTTCCTGGTGGCTACAAATTAGACACTGTTGTAGTCAGGGACCCCATACAGGTAGGACAAATGCCAGCAGAGAGAACCGCTTGTCAGCTGCATGGCCCATCTTCCATGTCCTTAAGGAAATTCTTGGACCATGCATGAGAAGGCTGAACAGAGAAGCCAGAAAGCTACAAATGCATCTCTCCGGACCATTCCTGGATAGAAATGAAAATACCAATGATGAGTCCTGAGGTGCAGAGGTTTTGCCAAAAGGAACATGGCCAGGGAATCTCATGGAAGCCCCAGGATTACGGGCTTCATCTTTAATGACTGGCATGTAGGATGTGTAACATTTTCTGCTCCCTAAACCCCTTAATGGTGTGAGGATGGAGTTATTGTCCAGGACTGCAGATATGCCCAGGGGTGCTAGGGAAATGCTGAAATACATCATTTGTAAGATTCGTCGGAACTGTTTCCTGAGGGAATTCATGAAAAATGATACAGATGATATGTTACACCTAGAATTAACCTCTTTGTCCCATAAGTGTGTCTCTCCACTGTTGGAGAATCTTCCAGATGGAGAGAAAGAGAAGTCAATTGATTTATCCCAGGAGGCCATTCCGTAATGATGTATACAGTAAGTATCTTGATCTCCAGCTACCCACACCATGCAAGTAGTGGCAGGTTCTCGAAGGAAGGGTGGGGAAATCAGAATGACAAGTTTTTTTTTTTGTTTTTGTTTTTGATTTTTGCAAAGGCTGTAGGAAGAGAAATGCAATGGAATAAAATTTTTCAATAATAACTGAGGATTTCCTTTGAATTGCATTGTGCTCATGGCAATTCTTCTCAGATTTCCTCAATATTCAGTCAGCGAGGCAGAGAAGGACCTGATAGCAGAATAAACAGGAAAAATGGGGATTTTTAATGTGACTTTCAATATGAATCTACAGCCTTATTCAGAATCGACAGCCTTCACCTTTCTAGAGACTGAGCTTTCGAGCTTGGATTGCCCACTGTCTTTGTCTGCTTTCTGTTGCTATAATGAAATACCTGAGGTAGGCTACTTTATAAAGAAAGGGGATTTACTTAGCTTGCAGTTCTGGAGGTGCAGGGCTGTGGTGCTGGCATCAGCTCAGCTCTGCTGAAGGCTTCGAGGCAGATGACACCACAATGGCTGGGGCAGGTGCAAGAGGGAGAGATCCCATAGTTGGACAGGAGGCCAGAGCAAGGGGAGGGGTCAGGTTTACTCTTTATATAACAACCCTCTCTTGAGAACTAACTCAAGGTCCCATGAGAATTACCTTAATCCCATCTGTAGTGACCCAACCAACTCCCACTGGGCTCCATCTCTTATGATGCCACAGTGAGGGTCAAGGTTGCAACACAAGAACCCTCAGAAGTCACACTGACCCAAACCATAGCACCCACATCCTACACGCTGCAGGAGATAAAGCCTCATGGGTTTGTTTTCATGGATCCCTGGCAGAGAAATCAAGAGAATCATCCTCCTCAGTCTGAGCTTCTTACTCCCAGCCTCACTCCATAAAAAAACCCTCTCTGATTTTATCTTTTCCCTTTGATCCATGATCCCCACTGCATTCCCTGGCTCCCTGGAGGTAATCCCCTCTCAAGCATTTGCTTATCCCTAAATATGCACGAGTCCCTGTAAAATCTGCAGAGCCATTACATGTGTATGTTTAATTAATAATGTTCAACTATTGGGTTATTATTAATGATAATAAGTCTTCTACTCATTTGCTATACATCTTGTTGTGGGTACTCTCGGCTGCCGTGTACGCACACAAGAAGGCTCAGGGCGTAAAGTTTATACAACAAACAAGAGATCTGAGAAATAAAGCACATACTAGAGTGTCCTGCCCCAGATAATAGAGAGAATCTCTGAGCTGGGAGGAAGGAAGGATGGAGTCAAGGGGGAAGAAAAGAGTTGAGGCATGGATAACGTTCACAGTGGGCTGACTCTCACTGGTGAATGTTTTATCAGCTATCTGGATATGTCTTAATTCAGTGACGCTGACACATAAAATCAGCCATCAAAAAAGCCTATGGAGCTTGTCTGCTAATGAAAACACTGGTATGAAGGGACACTACGTATTGTTCTATGTGTCTGACCACCAGGCCATTGGGGTGGACGCAGGAACTTCACTTCAAAGAACTACAAGACAAAACACACCAGGTGCCGTGTGCATGTAATGTTTCCATCACACTGGACTTCAATATGTTGTAAAATTACACTAAGAAAAGCATACTTTAAAAAAAGAGCAAGATAAAAATGAAAGTCAGCACCAACTACTCCCTCTCCCACATGAGAGTCAGAGTTGGATGGAGGGGACATGACTGTTCAAAGGGGCAGTTCTTTATAGCAATATCTTTCCTTTTTTTAACATTTTCTATTTGGTTTTTTATTATTTCTTTTTAACACTTTCTATTTTAAAATTGAAAACACACAGTATTCTCCTTAAATGAAATACTGTTGTTAATCAAAATATCAGTATTTCATTGGGTTTTTGTTGTTGTTGTACTGGGTATTGAATCCAGGGGCATTCTACCTCTGAGCTATATCCCCAGACCTTTTTGGTTTTTGTTTTGAAACAGGGTCTCACTAGGTTGCTGAGAGTCTCGCTAAGTTGCTGAGACTGATCTCGAACCTATGATCCTCCTGTCTCAGCCTCCCAAGTACGTGCCATTCTCAGCTTTTTTCTTTCTTTCTTTCTTTCTTTCTTTCTTTCTTTCTTTCTTTCTTCTTTCCTTTTCTTTCTTCTTTTCTTTTCTTTTCTTTCTTTCTTTCTTTCTTCTTTCTTTTTTTCTTTCTTTCTTTCTTTCTTGCTTGCTTGCTTGCTTGCTTGTATGTGGTACTGGGGATTAAACCCAGAGGCATTCTACCTCTGAGCTACCCACCCAAGACTATTTTATTTTTTATTTTGAAATAGGGTCCCACTAAGTTGCTGAGGCTGGCCTTGAACCTGCGATCCTCCTGTCTCAGCCTTCCAAGTACTGGGATTACAGGGGTGCTCCATCATGCCTGGCTGGATTCATTAGGTTTTTAAAATTGAAATTCAAATCTCTAAGTAAAATTTAAATATGTACATTGAATAGATGACAGATGCCAAAGGAAATATAGGAGAACTTTATTTTTAATCCAAAAGAAAGGCATTCAAAAGCAAATATCAGCTAGAAAGGCAAAGGAAGGAAGAGGAATCCCTAAGTTCCTGGATCATACTCCTGTTTTCTTTGACCAGACCATCGGGGTCTGAAAAGACTGGTGAGCAGCTAATGACCACTGGTCAACCAGGAAGCTCTTGAGTTCTATGTTTGATGTTCTATTCCAAACTGTTATTAGCTCTTTACCAAATTCCAATGAACTCTACCATTTTAGCACCCCCTTAAATCCGACAAAATAAACACAAAGTAGATCACTGGAAAATCACAATGAGGAAAAGCAGGGTCTGTCTTGTGTGCTTTGTGAGCAAGTTTATGACATTCATTTTTCCCAGGAGGAAGGAGATGTGAGGTCATTCAGAGATGAAAGACTCTTAAAGGATTGTCGAGAAAGGTTTTTGTCAGTAAAGCCTTTGTCCTGAGGTTGAGCTCATAACCTCCAAGGAGACAGACTTTGGCCTTCACCCACAGCAGAAATCTAATGATGTTTCATCCGGAGGGAGTTGGTTCTAAATAAAGATCCAGTAAAAGCTGGAAGAGCCTCTCATGATGGATCAATTGTCACAGACCATTCCATCATAGTTAAAGTCACCTCAGGTCAAGCCCATCCGGAGAAATATTTCTGGAGCATCTCAGATCAAGTCAGCATTGTCTAAGAGGAACATGATTCCAAGAGATGCCTTCCACCACTCTCACCTCCAACCAGCCCAGCAGGTGTTCTGCTTGGTTTGGATCTGAATGCCCCCCAGAGGCCCATGTGTTGAAGGCTTGGTCCTCAGCTCGACACTACTGGAAGGCGGAGAACCCTTTAAGAAGCAGGGCCTAGTGGAGTTCTTAGGTCCCTGGGGGTGTGCCCCGGAAGGGAATCGTAAGACCTCAGCCTCCTCCTCTCTCTCTTTTGTTTCCTGGTTACCACGAGGTGAGCAGCTTCCTCTGCTCCACATTCCCACCATCATGTTCTGCCTCACCACAGGCCCCAAAGCAATGGGGCCAACTGACTATGGACGGAAACTTCCAAAACTGTGAGCAAAACTAAATCTTCTTTTCTTGTTAAGTCAGTTATCTCAGGTGCTTTGTTACAGTAGCAGAAAGCTGACTACAACACCTTCCCTAAAGCATCTTCCAACCAGGAGCCAACAGGTTCCAGAAGCAGCCCATCCTGCCCATCTCAGCTCCCATAACTCCTGTTTCTGTGTTACCTTCAACCCATACACTAAAGACACATCCTTCGTAGACCATCAGAGAGAGAGACAGAGCCCCTTGACACTTCTCCCAGCTAGCATTTATACCAGACAAGAAGGTACAGCAAATGGTTATTCATATCTAACATCAATAAAGATCACAACAAACAAGAGGTATGGCAGCATCTGCAGAGAGTCCCTGGTATTCATGTTTGCTTTTTTGATAACTCTTTTTTTTATTGCCCACAAAATATCTAGTCTAACAATGGGGCATTTGTTCATGTCAAAATTCTTTCTGGATGGCCAGGAAATCTGTCCATATAGTTTATG
>PVJS01014254.1:0-40666 GCA_004027185.1 Glis glis
TGAAAAATACTTTTCTATACAGGGATATACATTTTGTAATGTGGAAATTATTTGAGAGTTTGTGGGAGCTTCCCTCACCCTACCCACCTAATCAGAACAGGGTCAAAAAATCCTGATCATATAAATGTCTGTGGCTTCCAAGTTGAAAAAAAAAAAGCTATTTGAGGACATACCGCAGTAAGCCACTTTTGAATTTTTTATTAACTTGCCCTGACCTCACCTGTCTTTCAGTTTGCCCCTGCTTAGCAAACATTTTGATTACCACTCACAGTGGTTATTTTTAGTGTTTAGAAATAATAATTATAGTATGGTGATACTCAGTCAAAGCAAACATTGGCTTCAAGTTTGAGCACTGGTTAAAGGTCAGGAAAATGGAAAACAAATATAGGCTTTTGTTTCCTTGAAGGTGCAAAGTGTTAAAACACTACTGAAATTTGGGGAGATTTGAGGTTGGCAAAGAGAGCAGTCATGGGAGAGGTCAGGGGACAGGAATGTTTTGGGGGCACTGTTCATGGTAGACAGCCCTTTACCATTGTCTCTGTTTCAAAAAGGGTTTTTTGTTATGTTTTGTTTGTTTTTGTGGTACTGGGAATTGAACCAGGGGTGTTCTACCTCTGAGCTACACCCACATCCCTATTTTATTTTTATTTGGAAACAGGATCTCACTAAGTTGCTGAGGCTGACCTCGAACCTGTAATCCTCCTGTCTCAGCTTTCCAAGTACTGGGATTATAGGTGTGCACCACCATGCCCAGCTCAACACAGGGTTTAACTAAACACTCTAGACTTTCCTTTCCACTTTTCTTCCCATTACTGTAGCACATGAGATCAGTCGCACTATCTGTTCATCACATACATGGCCCTGTTCATCCCCTTGTACCCGAACACACATATGTGCTTACACACATATAAAGGAAGGAGAAGAGAAGAAAGAGAGAAGGAATACTGAGTGGAAAAATACCAAGATTTGTGCTTGATTATTGGAGATAATTAAGTAGAACCTAAAAATAGTCAATCCCCTTATTTCATATTATGCTCAGAATGATTCAAATTCAAAGCTATTCACAGCTGTGCTGGGGGCTGATAAACCACACAGAGTTGATTTCAAGGACTCGAATCAGTGATAAGCAGATGAAACTTCTTGCTGTTCTTCTAAGTATAACTTGGGGTGGTACCATGACGCAGAGACTATGGGATGTGGAATAAAGAGATCAATAATATCATTACAATCATGTCACCCATCATTTATTCTGCCAATACTTTAAAACAGAGTAAAGTGATTTGGTTTACACCCGACGTGAGCTTTGTGATTCTCTCCCTGCAGAGTGATTGGTGATGCATCTTTAAAACTGAACTTCATGTATATATTGCTTAAGTAGACTAGTAGTTTTCTGTTTTATTGATTTATTTACTGATAGTTTTTTCAAGTGCTGAGTAATGCAAAAATACATGCTCAAAAGTAAGAAATACATGGGGCTTGGGATGCAGTTCAGTGGTAGAACATTGGCCTAGCATGCATGAGGCTGTGGGTTCAATCCTCAGCACTGTAAGGGGAAAAAAAAGTAAGATATGCAGGAAATAGGTTGTGGTACTTAAAGCACATATCCTACTACTAGTGAGCTCTTTCTAGTATTTAGGAACTGATCCAATTAACATGCTATACACAACATCCATGATCTATTATCTCTAGCATTGTTCAACAGATACTGATATGGACCAAATCCATAGACTCCCTCTCTGGTTTTGTCCTTACAAAAAAAAAAAAAGCCCTTTTCCTGTCACTTCATCATGATAAAATATCAGGCATCATTTGTGACCCAGCTCAAAGGCTACTCTTTTCGTGAAAATGTCCCTGATTCTTTCAACATTCCCCAATACCCTCTTCATTTGAACAGAGACACATGGTCATTCTACTTATTCATATTATTTTCCATAGCAGATTACTCTGGGTCACCAAAGGACTGCAAAGTGACCACCAATAGGGCATAACACATTGATTCACAACAATTCGTTGGCCTTTCTTTTCTATTAGACTGAATTCTTTGTGAGGAGGGACTGTGCCATTTGTTTTTGTATCAGTTCTGGCTTGTGTAGGGCTTTGCCGCATACCAGGCATCCCAGGCTTCCTTCTAGTCTACAGATATCCACTGATTGCCTCTTAAGTGCCTTGTATGATGGCTTGACTCTTTCAGGAAGGAATGCGTGACCACCTTTGAATCCTGGCACCACCACTAATGCCACCTTTGTTCACATACCCTCTACTTTATTTTCTAGCCATGAAAGAAAGGACACACCATCTCACTTATGGCCCCCTAGTGCTTGGCAGTAAATGATCTTAGATAAATTTAATCGATTTAGAAAGCCTTCTATCCCAAGCACAGCTTTCCAGTGTAGAGGCTGCTGTTTCATAATTTTTATATGGTTTAGCTCTTCACAACTTCTCTTTGGTCATAGTTTTATCAAGGATATTGTGGAATTTATGTATGCTTTCCTTATAATTTTGGCTTAAGTCAAGTCTCCAATGAAGCTGTTCTTAAAATTTTGCTTCACCAATAACAAACTACTGCTACTTGACAGAATGGGCTTTAAAAAAGCTTACAAAGGTAGATACAATGGAGTAACAAGGAAGGGAATTAGGACACTACTTGGAATGATGTCCTTCATATTCAGATGGGGCATTATTAAGAGCTCATCCAGACCTCAAGAGATTTGCCCACTCTCAGTCCTTGTCACATTTATTGCCCTCACCCAGTTCCTGTGCTTTCAGATCAGAAACTTAAAGCGTTATTGAATTCTTAGGAAATGCACATTAGAATGACCAATTTGATGTTATGTATCAAACAGCTTCAAACCCTGCTTGCCCTTGAGTTCAGCAACTTTACTTTCAGATGTTCGTCTTTGAGAGCTAGCTAAGGCTCTCAGCAATGATCCAATTCTTTATGTGTTTGTCATACCATTTACTATAGCAAATACAGATGATTGCTTATGATTTCAAAGATGGGGAATTTCTTGAAAAGAAAAGGTTAATCTATGTGTTGTTTAATGATTAAGTCATTAAAATTGATGTAGAATTACGTATATTGTCATGGGCAAATGTTTGTGATATGCTATCAAAAAAAAAAAACCACAGAAGTTAAAGACTAGTATCCATATCTTGATTCTATTTCAATGCATTATATATTAAAGCATGAAAAAAGTCTACATCACACACACAATAGAGATGTGCTAATGAACTAGCTAAAATAGCAACTGCTAAGTAGACAAATACAGGGACTTGGAACATGGTCCCACTCACAGACTGGCACTGTTGCCTACGCTTTTCCTCTTCTGAAGAAACCCAGAGGTGGAGCCCGGTGCGTTTGGAAGACAGCGGCACATGGTTGAGGAGGAAGAACTTGGGTGTGGAAGTAGCTGGCTTCTTGTCTATCCAGGACCACATCAAGGTGGCTTGACTATCTATTTGCTTCACTATGACATGGAACACCTGGCAAGCCAGTGATGTAGGTCTTGATAGTCATCCTCAGTATATTACCAATGAGGTAGCTTTCATAACATGGGGAATTCTTAGTTACCCTAGGTATCAGGCGAAAGTGTTTTCCTGATGTGTGAGGACAGATTTTTAATTGCTGACTTCTGAAGAAGCCTCATAGGATTCAAGACAGGGAAACAAAGAATAAAAACTTCTTTGTTAAACAAAGTATTCAGGACAAACTGTTGGCAAAAGAGGAAACACATAGGAATTTTTTTTAATATGAAGAAATGAGAATAGAAGTAGGTATAAGTGATTTTTTTTTCCCTGTACAACAAAGCATTCCTGGGAACATGGCCCGTGAGAAGACATTTGTCTCTGTGTTAGTCAGTTTTTCATCGCTGTTACAGTTACTTCTGGGCTTGTGGCAAGGTAGCACGTCACAGTAGGAGCATGTGGTGGGGGAAACGGCTCATCTCATGGTGACCCAGAAGCAAAGAGAGAGAAAGGAAGGGGCAGGAGTCCTAATAGTCTTTTTAAGACACAGGCCTGATGACCTACCTTTCCCCCAATAGGCACCACCTCCTTACAGTTCCAGCACCCCTCAAAGCACCGTGGACATTAGGGGGACATTTCACATCTGCTATGGTTTCGACATAGAATGTCTCCTAGAAAAGCTCATGTGTTGAAAAGCAAAAATGTTCAGAGGTGAAATAATGGAATCATGAGCATTCTAATCTTATCTGTGGATAACTCTGTTGATGGATTAATGGATTTATTATGTGGCAAGGTAGGCCTGTAGAGTGTAGCTAGAGGAGATGTCACTGGTGGTGTGGCCTTGGGAACTACATATGTATATGTCCCTCATCCCCTCCTCTCTCTCTTTCTGCTTCCTGCTGCCATGTCCTGAGCTCCACAGGACTGGCCTAACATGGGCTAAGACCTCTGAAACCTTCAGAACTGTGAGCAAAGAAATCCCCCTTCTTCTAAATTGAAGCTGTCAGATATTTGGGGGGTCACAGTAATGAGAATGCTGACTGAAAAAAAATATCCAAACTATAGTATAAAGTAAGTCAGTTCAACTCTGCTAAATAAACTGAGTATAGTATGGGATTTTTCCAGTAATAACAAGTAAAGTTGGAAATTGAAAATGAAAAACTAAAACCATTTGGAAAAAGTGGGAACATTTGGGTTGGTAGATTTGCCCTGACTAGATCTAGTAAAGGCCTGATTTTATTTGTTTTCTCTACATGGTTCCTTTACAAGGAACATTATTTCTGCAGGGGGATCCACTGAGCAGGCATGCACACCTGGCCGTCAGAGCTAAGCAACTGTGCAGCATGCATCCTCAGCTGTGGTTGACACACATTCACTGTGAACATTATGTAGTGCGTCACTATCCTGCACAGAATTCCCTGGCTGCTCCATGGAGCACAACTTTAAACACGGGGGACACGGCACCAAGCAATGCCGTGTTGCTGGAGAAGGCCTGTGGACAATCGTCTGTACATGAATCAGTATCTTCTCTGCCAATGAGAAGAGGCTAGATTTACAAAAACAAAATCAAGTATGTTGTCTTTGGTACCCACCCTCAGGGCATTGGATCCAGGACTCCCTGCAGAAAACAAAATCCACAGATACTCCAGTCTCTTATATAAAATGGAGTAGCATTTGCATATAACCTATGCATAACCTCCCATAAACTTTAAATCATCTCTAGGTCACTTCTAATATCTAATACAATATAAATGCTATGGGAGTAGTCCTTACACTGTATTGTTTAGGGAATAATGACAAGAAAAAACAGTCGATTTGTCCTGACCCATCCTAGTGAAGACCTGACTTTTTTTTTTCTTTCCTGAATACTTTTTGTACAGGACAGACACATCTTTTCCCTGAATATTTTCATTGGTTGGATGCATAGATATAGAAGGTGATTCAGAGAATTATCATCACAACACTAAAACAACCTCAGAGATCCTCTGCCCAGCCTGTCATTTTACAGGTTCTCAGGATCACCCAAAAATCCAGGTGGTTAGGTAACCCTGACCATGAACCTTTGGCTTGCATCATTTATTTTTTATTTTTTTATTTTTTTATCCTTTTTTTTGAAACCGGGTCTCACGAAGTTGCGGAGGGCCTCACTAAGTAGCTGAGGCTGGCCGCGAACCCCGATCCTCCAGTCTCCACCTCCCAAGTACCGGGATTACAAGCGTGCGCCACCACGCCCGGCTTGCTTGCATCATTTAGATAGAATCAAAGGCCCTACATTCTTGGTGACTTGCTCTAAGTCCTGTTTTTTTTTTTTCCATAGTCTTAGGATTTTTAAATTTGGCTGTTCTCCACTATTGCAGACTTAAAATGTCGAAAATGTTCTCCTCCCCCTAAGGTGGCTCCTCCTGACCTGCCTGTCTTTACGGTCACCCGGTCTTCTCTGTCAAGTACACCGAAGCCTAGGGCTTCTTTTCTCTAGTCCATACCCCATTTGTCTAAAGGCCCGACTATTCTTTCTTTACATTATTTCTTGCACTTCCTTTTTTTTTTTGTGGTACCGGGGATTGAACCCAGGGGTGTTCTACCTCTGCACTACACCCCCGGCCCTATTTTTTTTATACTTTATTTTGAAACCGGGTCTCATGAACTTGCGGTGGGCCTCATTAAGTAGAGAGAGAGAGAGAGACAAGGAGAGAGAGAGAGAGAGAGAGAGAGAGCTGAGGCTGGCCGCAAACCCGGATCCTCCGGTCTCCGCCTCCCAAAGTACTGGGATTACAAGCGTGCGCCACCACGCCCGGCTTGCACTTCCTTTTTAATCCTTTTATTGCGCATTGTAATTATACATCACAGTGAAGTTCAAAGTGCTATAAACATACATGTACACAACTCTTGGTGTGTTTCCTCCCACATCCCACCTTACCCCTCCTCCTTCCCCATATGTGTTAGCGAGATTAGTAGTGATAACTTCATACATTGCCATAGTATTATTTGAACTGTTTCCCTCCTCAAACCTTCTTTTCTCCCTCCCCAACTTCCTCCCCAATCCCCTTTCACTATTCTCCTGGTCTCTCTCCTCCTTGATCTGAAATCCCTTTTGCTTCCTATTTTCTCTCCAGCTTCCACAAATGAGAGAACACATGTGACCCTTGACTTTCTGAGACTGCCTGATCTCACTAAGCATCATATACTTTAGTTCCAACCATTTTCCTGAAAATGACATAATTTTGTTTTTTATGGCTGAGTAAAACTCCATTGTGTGTATATACCACATTTTCATTATCCATTCATCTGTCAAGGGACACCTAGGTTGGTTCCATAATTTGGCTATTGTGAATTGTGCCACTGTGAATTGGGTATGCATGTATCACTATAGTATTCTAACTTCAATTCTTCTGGAAAGAATTGCACTTCCTTTTTAACACAGATCCATTAGTTCAAGGTTTATGATCTCAAATTTGGACTGTCCTTCCTGTTTTCACATTCCATCAAAATTTTCACCTGCTGTTTCTCTGCTCTAAACAGCAGGCCCCAACTAAGACTTACCCAAACAGAATCTGCATGTTGGCAAGAGTCCTGGGTAGATAGATAGATGTTATGCACATTTAAATCTAAGAAGGTCTATGTTATGGGCCAAGGGTCTTGTCAAATACTTTGCATTCATTATAGCACTTAATTTCACAATCCTATGAATTAAGACCTATTATTATGCCCTAGTACACATGGGCAAATTGAGGCTCAGCACCTTTACAAACACTTTGAGGAAACACTAAGGAAGGAACCAAAATTCAAAGAGCAACTCAGGAGAGGTCAGTCTGAGGAATCAAGCTGAACTTCAGAGGATGCATACAATTATCTGTGCTAAGGGAGAGGAGATGGGACGATTCCAGAGAGAGGTTAACAGCAGACCAGCCTATGCCAAGGCCCTAAGAAGAGGAAGAAATGGGAACATTCCCAGAACACAGAGGAGCAGTACGGTGCAGAGTCCGGAGCAGTAAGGAGAAGGCAGTGTGATATGATGGTCTTTGAGACTTACTTGGGAATTTGGTTTTATTTTCACTGAGTGAAATTTAATTTAATTTTAAGGGAAACCTTGAGAGTGTGGATAAAGGCCGGAGTCAGAGCAGCCTCTCTGGTCACCATGGGGCGAGGAGGATGAAGAGGGAGCATGGATGTGAAGGGCCAGGCTGGTCAGGGAGGTACAGGGTCTGGGTGGGGGTCAGGGCAGTGCAGGAGCTATGAGGTGAAATGGGGATGTCTGAGATGTTGCTTGAAAATAGAATGGATGGGCCTTGGTCCACACCTTGCTAACCAGCTCCAGGACCATGGGCAGCGTCTCTGCACAGAGAAGGGTGGCAGCGCTGAGGCCCATCTCGGCGGATCAGTGTTCTTTCTCCATCCCTTTCCTGACTGCAGTCCCCCCTCTCTCTCTCCTGGTGAAATATGGGGCTAAGATAGGAAAACCATCAGAACATACGCACTGGCGCCTGTCTGGAAGTACGGGGTTTCCCTGCGCTGTGGAAGCCATGCCATAGTCATGAGGTAGGAAAGAAGTAATAAAAGAAAGAGGTACAAAATAGAACTTAAATATAATTATAAAAGCCAGGTGCTAAAGTCCCTCCTACCTTCACTCCCCAAACCAGTTCTTTTTCCTAGACCTACCTCACTCAAATTCCGGGGAAATCTGTAAATTTTGAAGTTAACTCCCCCCAAAAGCGAAATGCACCCTGTGCACTAATAAGACAGATATGGCATCTTGAGAAACCTTTAATTTAGGGGACTTTCTAGCTTATTGATCAAATGACAGAGGCCCCGATCAGTCTAAGGATCCCATAGAAAAGCAGATTCCCATAAATTGGCTTGTACCCACATTTCACCAAGTTTCCTTTGGTCAAGAGCCAGTGCCCCTAAATGCATCTCTCTCTCTGGAGATGACCCACATCCTCCCATGAGTGTGTATCTCTTGCTTTCCTAAATAAATCTCTGTTTATGTGTCTGACTGGCACGTGCTGAAATTCTTTTCTCTCAAGTAAGCCAAGACCCCCTCTGGTCCACAGTTGTGTTTCCCTCTCTCCCCCACTGGGAACGGCTCCAGACTCTTCATGGAATCAACCCGTCTCCAGGAACAGTTGGACCTCCTTGAGTGTTTCTTACACTGCAGAGACAGTCGGGCCTGGGGGAGTTACGGAACCAGTGAAGATGAGCTAGCGCCCTGTGATGTGCCTCAGGTGAGGGTAGAGGGACAAGGGCTGGACATTCGGGTCTGAGCTAGGCTCTGCCCTGACTCCTGGTCTCAGAACAATTACACTCAGCACTCCCGCTGGGCCTGCCAGCCTCCAGCACCACGAGGCTTCCCTGACTCAATTACTCAATAAGCAAGGACAGCTGAGAAAGGCTTTTTCACAGTGAGTAGTGTTCCAGGGCTAACCAACTTCCACAAGGACAGTGCAATTGTCAGCATTTAAAAAGACTCCATATTTCTTTTCTTTTTCTTTTTTCCTTCTTTTCAGTACTGAGAATTGAACCTAGGGGCACTCTACCACTGAGCTACACCCCAGCCCTTTTTATTTTTTATTTATTTATTTTTGTGAGGTGCTGGGAATTGAGTCCAGGGGCATTCTACCTCTGAGCGACACCTCCAGCCCTATTTTATTTTTTATTTGGAAACAGGGTCTTGCTAAGTTGCTGAGGGCTTCGCTAAGTTGCTGAGGCTGGTTTTGAACATGTGATCCTCCTGTCTCAGTCACCCAAGTACTGGGATTACAGGTGTGTGCCACTATGCTCAGCTATTTTTAATTTTTTTAATTTTGAGACAGGGTCTAAATTGCCCAGGCTGGCCTAAATCTTGTGTTCCTCTTTTCTCAGCCTCCCAGTAGTTGATATAATAGCCATGTACTACCTCACCTGGCTACCAAATGCTTTATTTCTTGTTTGACTTTCCTCTTGTTTCTAAAAAAGTATCCTTTAGAAAGTGGTAGATGGTTAAAATTGGGGTAAAGGAGCGATTTTTCTTTTATCCTAAAATACATTTAGACACAGTCTCATGGAATGACTGTGGACCATTTTCTACCTGCTAAAAACAATGTGTTAGAGATTTTAATCCATAGCTATTTGCAAACACCTCACAGACTTCATGCCTATTGGTTATTTGCATTCAGAGCAGAGAATTGTGTTTTTACCTTCAAATCCCATGAATTTGTTACTACTAAAGATGTATGAAAATACATGTCAAACTAGGCTCTTTTTATCACATTCCTTTGTCTTTTCCTAGAGGGGAAAAGCTCTGTTCTTATAACCACATCAGTTTAATTCATAAGCTGGTTCATTTGTAAGTGGTTCATCTGTCAGCAGAGGGGCGGGGAGGAGCTGCACCTCCTGGAGATAGACCTCTCTTCACAATGCAAAAGCTGACAGATAGGGATGCCTGAGCTGGTCTTTGTTTTCTGGGGGGTATTTCTTGGTATTTGCTGTTGGGTATTTTCACTCTTGGGTCTTGTACACATCCTTCTACTTCTTCCCTTGTTAAAAAACAGCAACAGTAAGATCAGCCTGTTGGGTTTAGTCCTCTTCCATGCTCGATGTCTTGTATTGATCCTAATGACTTTTGGGTTAACCTGTCAGGGAATGATACAGGACACAGTCGACAGTGTTCTGCTATTTGACAGCAAGTTTCCTCTTGGCCAAGGTCAAGGTCCGTCATACAGGCCCATAGCCTGATGTAAATGTGTGGAGCTTAGTAGATAAGCTGGGGAAACCAGATGTCAAGGAAGAGCCACAACTCAAAGAAATGCAAAGTTTTGTTCCAGTGTTTAGAATAAATAATCTGATAAAGGTCAAAGAATGCCTTTCCTGTACTTTTTGGTTTTATTTCTGTGAAAAAAGATGATCTCATTTTCTTAGATCCTCTCTCATCCTTTCTCCTGTATCTCCATTATCTTTGGGGGCAAAACAGCTCTACTTTTTAATTTAATTTATTTTTTGGATACTGGGGATTGAGGGGTATTCTATCTCTGAGCTATATCTCCAGCCCTTTTTAATTTTAAAACAGGGTCTCACTAAGTTGCTGAGGGTTTTACTAAGTTGCTGAGGTTGCCTTTAAGCTGCAATCTTCCTGTCTCAGCCTGCCAAGTATTGGGATTATGGGTGTGTGCCACTACACCCAGTTCTATGATATTTTATTTTATTTTATTATTATTTTTTTGCCTGCAATCTTCCTGTCTCAGCCTGCCAAGTATTGGGATTATGGGTGTGTGCCACCACACCCAGTTCTATGATATTTTAAATCTTTTAAAAATCCAGAAAAAGCCGGGTGTGGCGGCACACGCTTGTAATCCCAGTACTTGGGAGGCTGAGACCGGAGGATCCGGGTTTGCGGCCAGCCTCAGCTACTTAGTGAGGCCCTCAGCAACTTACTGAGACCCTGTTTCAAAATAAAGAATAAAAAATAGGGCTGGGGGTGTAGCTCGGAGGTAGAATGCCCCTGGGTTCAATTCCCAGTACCGCAAAAAAATTTAAAAAAATTTTTAAAAATCCAGAAAAGACACTCAGAAAGCTTTGGGCCACGGGAAGGTGACTTGCAACCTCAATCTTGGGCTTTCCTCTTCTGAAGAGCACCTGGTTGTATAACTGTACTAAGGAGTTTCGAGGTCATTCCAGAGATGAACACTAGATTCTTGGATGGGGATTTAGTTTGATGTTGTCTTATAGTTGCATTAGCATCTTCCTCTACAGACCATTCTTTCAAGCATTTGCCTGGCAACACGTGTCTATTGGGCGTCTGTCGATTCAGAGACAGAAGAGAGCTAATGAAGAGTTTGAAGATCATCCGATTTAACTTGTGAGCTACACATTGGGGAGACCTGGGGCCCAGAGACATTAAGTGGCTTGTGCAAGGCCTCACAGTGCAACAGTGAGATGAACAACCAGAACATCTGTATGCCCACATGTGGTCTATCACCATGAAATGCCACTGAGCAGCCCCCCACAACCAATGGACACAGTTCCCTTCTTTGTGCCTTTCTCTTCTGTTTCTGTGCGAATTCCCCACTTCCTCTACCAGTGTGCTTTCAAATCAATGTGCATTTTAGAAGTGTACCCCTTTGATATCTCTGACCCTCTTCTCAAACTTCCAGAACCAAAATTCTGCTAGTGTGAAGCCAGGGTTGGGCTAGTTAATCTCTGAATAAATGGGCCACTGATTACCAAGGCACCTTCTATCTTTCTTTTCCTATAATATGCACCCCGGCTCCAACCACTATATTCAAGCACCAAGCCAAAACTAGCACGTGTTTTGCATCTGAGTTGTAAGGACATTGTAGACATTCTGCATACCAGCCAGGCCAAGTCTCGGGTCAGAGCACACACAGAATATGGCAGCCACATGTGTGTACAAAGAGGGGCTCACAGAGGGCTCTGCTGAGATTCAAACAAAACAAGCACAACACAATATATAAATTGCTTTACAACATCTACTTAGTTACAGGACTGACATGCTTTATTTAGAAATGGCCTCTTACCCATCATCTCTACACACATTTATTCACCGATCTACACACTGGTGTGCCTAATCCCTTTGCTGCCTCATTCTAGAATGGACTTCAGCAACAGGTTCTGAGGAAACACCATTATGTTCCATTTATATTATAAATGGAATAGTTTTGCTTATGAGATTATCAAGCAACAAAGCAACATGAACATATTAATCTGATAATATACGTTTTATAAAACTTTGTAGTATATAAATAATATATTGTTAAATACTGGTACCATTTTTTCTATATGATTTTTTAAGTATTAGTGTAATTCCTACCATTTCCTTTTAATCTCTCTTTCTCTTTCCACTTTTTAATATCAAAAGAAAATGGTAGAGCTGGGCGTGGTGGTACACAACTGTGATCCCAGCTACTTGGGAGGTTGAGGCAGGAGGATCACAAGTTCAAGGACTGCCTGGTTAACATAGCAAGACCCCACCTCAATAAAGTAAAATAAAACACAATACAGGAAATGGTAGGGGTTATCTGCATATATATTAGAGAGTGATAGCTATTGCTCTCTTGAGACTTTTGAAAATTATTCTATCATAAAAGCATAAAGCCTTGACTATCCCAATATTGACCAAGTATTAAATCATGAAGAATGTTTTTTTCCTACTAAGATGGCAGGTGAAGGGGGGGAAAGTCTTTCTATTAGCCATGGCAAGCGATGGTGAAGAAATTCTTATGCATCGTTCACGAATCCTGTGCAAAACAGCAGACATATAACAGGCCTGTGCCAACAAAGGGCATTAGGACAGTTCCTTGGACTGTGACAATTTTTCCCCAAATTCAGAAACCAAATTGCAAGCCCTTACCTTGGAGGGCCTGTAAGCTATGAGTCTGTACGATAATGCAGAGCTGCAGGACCAGCTGTGGAGCACTTTCCAGAAAGGTGGCTAGCAAATGCAGCATACTCACGTCCGCATACTCATACACCATTTTCCAGTAAAACCTCCATCTGTCATTCTCCCCACTCTGTCGGCTCCGAATGCCTAAATATATTGTGTGGAAATATCTAGAAAGAAAACACAGAGAATAAGAAAGGGATGAGTGACAATGTGCAATTCCAGTTCCAGGGTTGTTTTTCTCTTCTGCAAGTCACATCATGCATCAACTTGGTGACTTGTCATTTTAAGCCCAAAGTTATGAATACTCCTATTAGCTCCCCCCATGTTTATTATTAGCTCCCCCCATGTTTATTATTTATTTTGTACTTTTATTGGTGCATCGTAATTATACATCATAGTGAGGATCAAAGTGCTACAAGCATACATGCATACATAGCTTGGTGTATTTTCCTCCACATCCCACCCCTTTCCCATTCTTCTCTCCCCACACATGTGAATGAGATTGGTAGTGATACCTTCATATATAGACATAGTAGTATTTGAACTATTTGCTTAATCAGTTCTCCTTTTCCCCTCCCCACTTCCCTCCCCCAATCCCCTCCCACTATTCTACAGGTCTCTCTCCTTGTTGATCTGAAGTCCTTTTTGTTTCTTATGTTCTTTCCAGCTTCAATAGAAGAGAGAAAACATACAACGCTTGACTTTATGAGACTGGCTGATCTCATTTAGAATTATATTCTCTAGTTCCATCCATTTTCCTGAAAATGTGATAATTTTGTTCTTCTTTATGGCTGAGTAAAACTCCATTGTGAAAATATACCACATTTTTGTTATTCATTCATCTGTTGATGGACACCTAGTTTGGTTCCATAGTTTGGCTATTGTGAATTGTGCTGCTATAAACATGGACATGCATGTGTCACTATAATATTATGGCTTCCATCCATTTGGAAAGATGCCCAGGAGTGGTGTAGCTAGATCATATGGTAGTTCATTCCCAGTCTTCTGAGGAATCTCCATATTGATCTCCAAAGCAGCTGCAGTAATTTGTAATCCCATCAACATAGACTTCCTATTTCCTCACATCCTCGCCAGCATTTATTATTGTTTGTATTTGTTGTTGTTGTTCTGAGGATTGAGCCCAGGGGCATTCTAACTCCAAGTTACACTCCCAGAACTATTTTATTTTTATTTTGAAACAGGGTCTTGCTAGGTTAATGAGAGTCTCACTACTTGCTGAGGCTGTCCTTGAACCTGAGATCCTCCTGTCTCAGCCTCCCAAGTACTGGGATTATAGGTGTCTGCCACCATGCCCACCATTGTTTGTATTCTTAACGATTGCCATTCAGATTGGGATTAGGCAAAATCTCAGTGTAGTTTTGATTTGCATCTCTCTGATTGCTAATGATGTTGAACATTTTTTTCATATATTTATTGGCCACTTACATTTATTCTTTTGTGACATGTCTGTTTAGTTCACTTGCCCATGTTTTTGATTGGGTCATAAAAACCTCCCATTCTCTTGAATAGGCAGAATAAATATCATCAAAATGGCCATTTTACTAAAAGTGATCTATAGATTCAATGCAATCCCTATTAAAATACCAATGTCATTTTTCACAGTACTAGAAAAATCAGTCCTAAAACTCACATGGAAAAACAAAAGACCCAGAATAGCTAAAGCAATTCTCAGCAATAAGAATCATGCAGGAGACATCACAATACCTGATATCAAACTATACTACAGAGCTATAGTAATAAAAACAGACTGGCACAAAAACAGACTGATAGATCAGTGGAATAGAATATAAAATTCAGAAACAAATCCTCATACTTACAGCCAGTCTATTTTTGACAAAGGTGCAAAAACATACGCTGAAGAAAAGATAGCCTTTTCAACAAATGGTGTTGGGAAAACTGGTTATCCATTTGTAGAAAAATTGAATAAACCCCAATCTCTTTCACCCTGCACAAGAGCCAACTCAAAATGGATCAAAATGGACCTGGAAATTAGACCAGAGACTTTGCAATTACTAGAAGAGGGCATAGGACCAATGCTCCAACATATAAGCACTGGTAGAAATAAGACCTCCAATAAGACCTCCAAAGCACAGGAAGTTAAAATGAGACTTAATAAGTGGGATGGCACTAAATTATAAAGTTTCTGTGGAGCAAAGGAAACCATCAAGAGTCTAAAGAGAGAGCCAACAGAATTGGAGAAGACCTTTACAAGCCAAAGAATGTTAAAAACTTTTCACTAAAAAAGCATTAAAATAATTTAAAATTCGATGCCATTATCACACTCACAAATAAGGTCAATATCCAAAAATAAGGTCTGTACATGATGACTATTTGACATGCATCTTAAGTTTTTTTACAGTAGGGATTTCCCTTCCATTAAAAAAATTTCTTGAGTGCTTTTCAATGTTTTGATTTTGATGATTGTATTTGCATCGTGTAGTTAACCTATCCGTCCTTTGTGTTTTCTAAAAATGAGTAATTAGTGTTGGAATTTGGATGAGACCCAAGTTCATTCATTTTTGGCAAGTGATGATGTGCATTTTCATAAAGAGGCAGCCATGATTTTCTTTTATGATGTTATCATCCATTGATGATATTGCAATTCGGGTTACAAAATGGTGATATCTTGAATCCATCACTCTTCTTCACTTATTAACTAGAATAATACTTCTTTGGGCCATTTGTCAATGTTTCTACCAATCAGCTGCCTCTGCCCCCTCTCCTATTTTCATTTTGACCTTCTCTTTTACTTCTTGTGGTTGTAGCCATCCTGCTTAATTGGAATCTATTTCCAGCAGCACCTCCTCACTGCGCAGCCTTGTTATGGGAGGGTATTCAGTTTGCTAGTTAACGAGACTGAAGGACCCAATCCCTTAGCATTGGGTCCTATTGAATCATGGCCTCCTTGGACTCACCCTTTCATTCGATCATCAAGAACACCCTCTCAGTCTCTCCCACACCACGCTGGCTGGCCCACTGTACTTCCTGGTGAGAGCTGGTTGGTTCTCCTGCTCTCAAAGTCCCCCCTTTACTTTCTCCTGCATGGTTGTCTAGATCACATGGACCATAGAAGCTTTCACTATTTTTTGTTGTTGTTATTAGGGAAGCCAGGGGCATTGTACCCCTAAGCTATACCCTCAGTCCTTTTTTTGTTTGTTTGTTTTAAAATAGAATCTCGCTAAGTGGCTGAGGCTGGTCTCAAACCTGAGATCCTCCTGTCTCAGCCTTCTAGTACTGGGATTACATGTGTGCACCACCATGCCTGGCTACCTCTCACTCATTTGTCCTCAGGGGATTATAGGAGTATCTCAACACAGAGTTTTATTGCAGGTATTGTCCACGATTCTTCCAGTTTTGCCAATCTAGTTGCTCTGTCTGGTAACTTTAATAGTATAATTTAGGTAGATTAAAAAATCTATCTTGCCACTGTCACTGTATACAATCATTTAAAAACACAAAACAGAGCTGGGCGTGGTGGCACATGCTTGTAATCCCAGTACTTTGGGAGGCGGAGACCAGAGGATCTGGGTTCGCGGCCAACCTCGTCTCTCTCTCTCTCTCTCTCTCTACTTAGTGAGGCCCTTTGCAACTTCGTGAGACCCGGTTTCAAAATAAAATATAAAAAATAGGGCCGGGGGTGTAGCATGGAGGTAGAACACCCCTGGGTTCAATCCCCGGTACCGCAAAATAAAAAAAAATTAAAATAAATAAATAAATAAATAAAAACACAAAACAGAGCTAATCATTGCCTTGGCTCTTTGATTGCTTTGTACTAACTATAAGGCGAAGTTCGCAATAGTGCAGTTTACAGTTACAGAGATAAGCGGATTCCTGGTGTACTCTCACTACTCTGCAGCAACGTTCATGATGAGCCTCGTGCAAACGGCTTGTGATTCTTCTCTTATATTTCCACGCCTTTTCAGAGGCTCATACTTATATTGGAATAGACTTGGAATAGCTTTTCCTGTTTCTTTGTGTGGCAAACTCATTTTTGTATTAATGGTCTTATTCAGTCATTGACAATCAGCCCTCAGTTTTACAAGCACAAGTACCCCTCTACCTGTCTGTATTAGTTTCTTCAGGCTGCTTTAACAAAGCATCACAAACTCTGGCTTAACCAACATAAATGTATTGCCCAGTGCTGGAGGCTAGAAATCTGGAATCTAGGTGTCATTAGGGATGGTTCCTTCTGAAGGCCACAAAGAAGAATCTGTTTCATGCCTCTCTGTTTGGCTTCTGACGGCTTGCTGCAATCTTTGCCATTCCTTGAGTTGGACATCTGTCAGCCCAATCTCTGCCTTTACCTTCACATAACATTTTCTCTCTGTGTGTGAATGCTTTTGTGTCTAAATTTCATTTATTGATTTTTGATGCTGGGGACTGAACCCAGGGACATTTTGCCCCTGAGCTATACCCCCAGCACTTTATAATTTTTATTTTGGAACAGAGTCTCACTAAATTGCTGAGGCTAGCCTTCAGCCTCCTTTCTCAGCCTCCCAAATACAGGAATTACAGGTGTGCACCACCATGTTCAGCTTAAATTTCTTTTTTAAATAACCACACAGTCATATTGGATTAGGACTCATTCTGATGATCTCATCTTGACCATCTGCAAAGACCCTACTTCACTTTCAAATGAGGTCACATTCACAGGTACAGAGTTAGGACTTCAACACCACTCAGGCAGGGACCCAATTTACCCCTTACCCTCTCTGTTAATGTCTGATCTCATTCTTCCTGTGATTTCCTGTCCCCTGTTCAAAGTTTCCCAAGCCTGCATCTCACACTCCAGTACTCACTTAAGATCCAAATTCATAAGTCTGCCTGATTTCCCATTCATTATCTTTCTTTCTAGATTTGACCCATCTTCTATCCTCGTAATGTACATCGCCATTCATGAGATCACGGAGCTAAGACCTGGGGACACTTTCAGCTGCTCATCTCCCTTATCACTTCTATCTATAACAGACTGTGTTTCAGAACTTTTTCTTTCCCTAACTACTTCATGTACTTCTTTTCCCCCCTCTTTTCTAAAGTCAGGTTCTGTGGGTTTCTCTTTTGGTTCTGGAACCTACTAACAGTATGACCTTGAGTTGAACATCTCTCTAACTCTAACTTTAAAGGGGCAAAACAACAGTACCAATCAATAGGTTGATCTGAGAATTAATGTAATACAAGTGAAGGACTTAAACAGAGCCTGGTAGGTGCTCCGCAGTCAATAAATGTTAGTTCACACTAGTGATGACTTTGGACCTCCTAATGGATCCTTCCCATTGCTTCCAGGGCTACTTGTCTGTAAAGAAAATTGAATCTAATCTCTCCCATCTTAAAAACCTCCATGGCACCTTACCACTCAGAACACAATCAGTGAACTCAAACGATGTCAATAAAGGCCTTTCAGGCTTCTGGTTTAACTTTTCTAACCCAACCTTTGCCCTGTCCCCTTGTCCCACATCCTATGCTCTCGACATATGAAATACTCGCTGCTCTTGGATAGAAACCCACCCCGATACCTGCATCCCTGTGGTTCTCTTGTCCTGGAATGCCTCTCCACCCTCCTGGCCCCAGTGTCTACAAATCTGTCAGACTCAAGTATCACCTGCCCTTCGCCATATCTTCCTGCCCAGGTAGAACCAGCCATTCCATTGTTTGTGCTCAACTATCTTTATTAAGATTTTTACCATGGGAAAACAACATTATTTTTGTATTTATTAATCTGTATGTTCATCCCTAATATGAATCTCAGAGAGAAAAGAATGCCATTTATGTCCCCACATCTAGCTCAATTTCTGATGATTAACAGATACTCAACCTACACCCTTTCATTCATTCACTGAGTACTGAACACATGTTATATTTGTAATTTTGTACTTTTTTTCCCCAAAAGGAAATGGGAAGTCACTAGAGTTCTGAACAGAAGAGAAAGGAATCCGAGTTGCATTTTACCAACATTGGTCACTGCATGGAAAATAGGAGGCAGTAGGACAGGGGGTCGTGGTGGTAAGACTATTGCAAAGGACCAGGTGAGCGAAGATGCTGGCTTCTTAGGGTGCCAGTGGTATTGGTGGGGAGAAGGTGTCAAAGTTGTGATATATTGTGGAGCATGGACCTCACTTGGCATTTTGAGTGATCACATCAACGAATACATGCTCGATTTCCTGGCGATTGTCATAGAAGTTTTACAGGCAGAAGTTCCATGGCATTAGCAGACAGCAGAGCCCTCAGCAAGGCCTCCCTGAGCTGTGTTATTTGCAGTTCCCACCTGGGGAGGAGATCACTGGTACTCTCAGCTCTTTGCTGCCACAGGTTAAAAAAGGCTAACAGCGCTCGCAGGCCTATGGCCCAGAGGGACGTGCACTCTATTGGCACAGTGAGACCTTTGTTTTTATAGCTCCCTGATACTGGTGACAGCTTTCTTCCTGTGGAAGAAAACAAGTATTTGGCTTCATGGAGTTTCACATAATATGACACAGAATCAAGTCTTCCAATAATGCGCATACAGAGTTCAAGCACTGAGAAACCAAGGATGGCAAGAAAAGTATTTCCAGGTCCCAGATGGGTATTTTCCTTTTGTTCTAATTGTGATAAACACACATTTAAAACTACACATTTTAAGCGTGCAGTTCAGTGGCATTAAGTATAACTACACTGTTGTACAACCCTTACCATTATCTATCTTCAGATGTTCTTTAATTTTGCAAAATGGACGCTCTATATTCATTAAATAATTTCATCCCAGTACTTGGGAGACTGAGACAGGAGGATCTCAGATAAGAGGCTAGCACACACAGTAACTTAATAACACCCTGTTTTAAAAAAATAAAAAGGGCTGGGATATAGCTCAGAGGTAAAGAGCTCCTGGGTTCAATCCCCAGTACCACAATAAATAAATAAATAAATAAATAAATAAATAAATAAATAATAAATTACTTCTCATTCCCTCTTCCCCACCCCAAAGAGCTCCTGGGTTCAATCCCCAGTACCACAGTAAATGAATAAATAAATAAATAAATAAATAAATAAATAAATAAATAACTTCTCATTCCCTCCTCCCCACCCCAGCCCCTGGTAACCTCCTCTGTACTTTCCGTCTCTAGGAATTTGACTCCCTGATGTATCTCACGTAAGAAGAATCACACAGTGTTTTGTTCTATTTTGTCTGGTTTATTTCACTTATCGTAATATCGTCAAGGTTCATCCATGTTGTAGCGTGGGTGAGAATTTCATTCCAGATGGGGAGTTTTTATTTACTTTTATTTCTATTTTTTTGGAACTGGAGGTTGTCTTCTACATTTTTTTTCCCCCTGAGAGACAATAGGTGTCAAGGTTAAGAACTTTAGTCTTGGTCCTGTCTTTTCCAGTACTCTGGGGCGTTACTTATATTTTCTAAGTCTTGCATTTACATTTTGTTATTTAAAAAATGATGAAATAAAAATAAGATGAGAGATCATGTACATTAAGTACCTAGTGAGCGATCACTAAATGTTATATGTTATTAAAAACAAGTTGCTTTTTTATTTTTTGGTTGTTTCAAGAGTGAAATGGAGAGTAGCAATGATAACCTCACCTTTTCCTCTCAGTTATTTGAGGCTCCAGGATGTGTCTATCTAATCTATCATCTATATCTATCTAATCCCTATCTATCTGTCCATCATCTCTATCTAATCTCTCTCTAGCTATATCTAATCTCCATCTACCTCTCTATGTATGTGGCAGTCAACTATCATCTATTATTTATCTATCCATCTGGTCTACCTGGATGTTTCAGCCTGCACCACAACCACATGACTAATGGGAAGAGGAGGGTGGCTCGTGCCTAGTGGCTGGAAAATTACTCTTTATACACAGGAATACAAACATCAAGCTGTTTAGTCTCCTGGTCTCTGCGTGCATATGATCTCACTGAAAAGACCTTTCCTCTGCTCCTCACAGCTTTCAGCCTGTGCAGGCTGCTGTGAGGTTTAGATGGGAGGATGAGTCCCGGGCTTGTGCATGATTCACGATCAGAATGTTGCTGTGAGCCATGGCTGTTGATGTTCTGGGTTTATCTACAATGCAGTATTTCTCCCCCCTGATAACTGGAGGTGTTTTTTTGTCTTCAGTTCTCAGGCATTTTGTTCTAGGGAGTGCTTCTGTCACACTGGATTAGATTAGTGTCAGGCAGGATATGGCCTTACGCTGATCCTCTAGAGGGAAAATGATGACAGTCACCACCCTTCTGAGAAACAAGATTTCTAGATTTCTTGAGTATCAGAGAATCCATGGTTGGGTGGATGTGGATTAGAGGACAGGGGCTACTTCGGATTCTGCTTTTCTTTGTTGGTAGAAGAAAACATCTCTCCAGAGGGCCTCTGTGGCCAGCGAAGTTCATAGTAAAGCAGTTTTACTTCTTCTTAGATGTTCATACAGATAGCAGGGAGTGCTCCCAGACAACCTTATTTACAGTTAAAAATTTAGCATCATTACCAAAAAGTATTTAAGAAGGAAAAAATAGTTTTAGGGCTTTGCCATCAGGAATGAAATATGTTTGAGTACAGACAACAGTGGATTAAACACAGAGTTCTCATCAGTGCTAATGGAGACGTTCCCAATAAAAGCTCTCTTTGAAATGTCAATGTGTTCTGCTTCCCCCTTGGAGGTAAACACATCCACACAACATTTGCCTTCCTTACTGTAGGATGGACTCATTTTCTGATAAGGCCACTCTTATTATTTATTGTCTTGGGAGGCACGCTAGTGGAAGGTTTAGTTTTCCTTAGATCACAGAAGTTTACCAGGAATTCTGCGCCAAATTTACTAGCATAATTCAACTCAACAACTTTTTTTGAGGTGCTGGGGATTGAACCCAGGGACATCTACCTCTGAGCTATACCCCAGCCCTATTTTATTTTTATTTGGAAATAGGGTCTCGGTAAGTTGCTAAAGTACCTTGCTAAATTGCTGAGGCTGGTCTTGAATTTGTGATCCTCCTGTCTCAGCCTCCCAAGTACTGGGATTACAGGCATGTGCCACCACACTTCACTCCCCAACAACATTTTGATTTTGTAATTTCCTCAGCATTGGTGCAGAAATGTACACAAACACATTGGCATAACACTACCGCGCCATGCGCACAGACACTCACATGTAACCCAGCCCTGCCATAATGCAGACACAGAATCAAGCCAGGTGATATTCTGCGGATGTAAATTGTATTATAATTTTCCGCTCCTTTTTCCAGTATTTTTCAAGTGCAAAGAGCAGCCTGGACTCAAGTCATAGTCCCCTACACCCTAACTTTGGACAGAAACAATATGACAAGAGTGATAAACTTGGGGAGAAGAATCCCAAACATTTGGTCTGTGAGGTATTATACAGGTAGTATGTGTTTAATCTAGAGTTTAATGAGATGGAGATCATCTATACATTATCACGGGGAAATGGGATGCATATCACTCATGTTCTTGAAAGTCCATATGTGTGGGAAAACTGCTTTCTGGAAGTCTCGGAGAACATGGCTTCAGCAGGTAGTGACTTGTGTCAGATCTGAGCCTGCTGAGAACGCTCGCAGGAAATGGGTCAAAAGTGGCCCTGAGGATCACGTGACAAGCTCTGCTGAGGACCCTGGGTTTTCCTTGTAGACCCAGGATGCAGTTGATAGGAACCAAGACATCTATGTAATATCTAGTACAGTCTTCGGGTACATAAATATTTGCTTGAGCAAGTAGAAAACAGCAATGCTGGGAAGCAAAACAATGTGTTTTTACAATGTTTGAACAAGACTAATGATGAGAGCTTCGTTTGCTTTTCTTGCTGGCTACATGCAACTAATGGTCTAAAGGCTGTAGAAAATAAAGATGGGGATCTTGGATTGAATTCCTTGGTCCCCTGTGCCTCGATCAAGTTGTCTGGGTCTTTCAGTGCCTCTGCGTCTTCAGGTCTGCGGGCCCAGAGGTCGGCACATATGATAAACACTTCAGTCCTTAAATAATATTTGATCAAGTGTCATATTAACTGCTGATATATCTGTGGCTGAATCAGAAACCATTAATAGCTATGAGGATATTATGCATATATATTCTAATATTGAATTTTCTTTCATTATCTTGTAGCACATTAAATAATTTAGCTGTTAGCAGCTGTTATTTTTACTATGTGAAAAATACAGTGTAAAATGTGTGCAGAAGAGCTTTACGTAAACAACATTAATAAACAGTGGTTCCAGCAAGTGGTATTTTGTTCTGTTGCCTGGATACGAAGCTTCACACTAAATATATGTATACAGGTGAAAACACAACAGAAGGTAATTTTAAGTAACACAATTGCATGATTTGTCATCTTAAGAAGTACTCTATTGCGTATGTTGAACAACAACCACAGCAGGATGTGGTGGCACAGGCTTCTAGACCCAGCTACTTAGGAGGCTGAGGTAGCAGGAGAATTGCTTGAGCCCAGGAGCTAGAGACCTGCCTGAGAACATAGAGAGACCACCAAAAAACCCAAAGCCAAAGCAACCACCACCACCGCACAGCCTTGGTTAAGACCAGCATGCCAGGTTTCTGCCATCTCTGTTCTGTGCTGAATAGTAAGTAGTAAAAATAACATAAAATTCTGGCCTATATTTCTATGGTAGAAATTCTTCTAGTGACTATTGCTTTAAGATTAGATTCTATTTCCCATTAATCATCCAAAGGGAAGAAAAACAAGTGTCCATACTGAGGGGGAGAGAGTAAGTGGTGTGACCTTCCATTGACACCAGTAGCAGGGGGTTGCATTCTTATGAGGATAGCTGGGGTTGCCCCACCTCGAGAGGACCTGAATGAGCTGTCACCCCATACTCCAGAGCCACCTCCTCAGGCCTTCCCACTCCCTGTTGTTATTGTCACAGCGCCAGGCTCTGTCACCTCTTGCCAGAGGCACCAAAGCTCTCTCAGAACAACTCATATGCTTGTAGCGCCCCCCTCTCCCGTGTGTTATGAATATTCATGAAGTGAGAAGAGAGATGAAAGAGTGTATTCAGGATCTTTCTAGAAATCCTTGAACCTGACCACCTTTCCCTCCTTCAACACACTGTTTTTTGTCTTCCCAAGGGCAGTACTGCCTCTCAAATTCACAAGGCCCTGGATTTCTCTGCATACACTTGACCTGTATCCTGGATTTTTGGATGCCTCTATCTCCTGCCAGAGAGAAAATAATTAGGATTTATTTGGGCCCTCAAAGAACTCCAATAACTAAATATCACAGTAGACAGTCATGTAAGCTTATACAAAGTAAAGACATACTTAGTGGGCATCTTGTCTTTGATAAAGGCCTCTTTTTTATTGACTTCAATTGTATTCTTCTGTGTAAATAAAGAGTATCTAGGGGAGATGGTTAGTGGGTTATTGCTGTGGTTTGAATCTTAAATATCCTCCAAAGGCTGATGTGTCGAAGGCATGGTTGCCAGCCGTGGTGCTATTAGGAAGGGGTGGGACCTTTAGGAGGTGTGGCCCAGTAGGAGGAGGGTTGGTCACTGGTGTGTGTCCTTTGAGGGGATAGCGGGACCTGGCATCTCCCTGTCTGCTTCTCAGTTGACATGAGTGAGCAGCTTTGCTTGACCATGCACCCCCCCACCTTGATGTATTGCTTCACCCCAAATAATGGAGCCAGCTGACCATGTATAGGAACCTCTGAAACTGTGAGCCACAAAAAAACTCTTCCTCCTTTTAAGTTATTTACCCCAGGTATTTTGTCACAGCAACGGAAAGCTGACAAACACAGTTATTTTTGTTTTGTTTAATTTTCATACCAATTTCTCATAAAGATATTAACTACATAACTCTATGTAGTTACTCTTTAGACATTTTCCTCAAACCTACAGGAAAAAATGATAGAGTTTTTTTCTCTGCTAAATAATTTCCCCTGTAATGAGTAGTGAGCTTAGGGCCTGTTGGGCAGCTTGGTGAATCTAAGACAGCAGAGAAAATTTCTGAACATGGAAGGAAGGTATTTTACTCACTCTTGACATTTCACAGTGAAATGTGACTTTACCTATCCCTCAGGAACAAACAAACAAACAAACAAAAAGAAGTATTTATCCCCAAATTATTCTTTTCTGTAGACCTCCTCATATGTTAATTTATGTATTAATTAATTAATTAATTAAATAATTTTGGGATAGGGTCTCACTATGTTGCTCAGGCTGGTCTCAAACTCCTGGGCTCAAGAGATACTTCTGCCTCCGTCTCCAGAGTAGCTGGGACTGCAGCTCTGCACCACCTCACCCATCTTATACTAATATTTAAATAATAAAAAGCATATTAAGATGGAAGAGAGACTTGTGGAGCAAATATAGCAGTGATTACTATTTGCTATACTATTGATGTGATAACTACAATTCAAGCCTTCAAATGATTAAGAGACTAGTGGCAGAAATTATAAACCACATTAAAAAACAGGGTTTATTTGTTCTTATCATTTGGGAAATGGTGATTGTGATCGAATCAGAAAACCTTCATCCTAAGCCCCATTCAATTGACTTTATGACAAACAAGTCAAGTGCCTACTGTCTGAGTGTGTGGAGTGCTTTATTCTTTTTAAAAGTCAAGATGTTGCCTTGCAGCTTTTTAATGTTTGACTTTAGCAGAATTATGGACATTTGCAGTTCTCAAAGACAACTGAAAAATCCATGGGCTGGAGGCCTCTAAGCAACACATCCATTTTGTGGCCAAGGGAGGAGTGGGAAGGATGGGACCGGGTGTAACAACTCGGGTGTTCTGTATTCCCGTGGCCCTGGGGTCCTGTTGGACGTGCCCACAGCGGATGAATATTATGCAGATTGACTTCACCAGCACAGTGCCCACTTCCAAGTGCTTGGAATGCTTGGAGTGCCCGTGGCCATGTCCCCTGGAATGCACCAGATCTTGCTTCAGTGTTTTAATCTGTTTAGGTCAAAATGCAGTAATTTGGGGTTCTCTTAAAGACATTTAATTATCATCCATATTATTGTCTCACCGCAATTTTATTATTTATTACTCACTCACCAATTGTAGGGACAAAAGAAATCAAGCTGTGTGTCTCTGGAATCTTGGCAGAATTAGACAAAATAAAATACAGTGCCCACAGGAAGATGGGGAACCAGGTCTGGGTGGACTGGGTCTAAAATGTTTTAGTGCTTGTGACTAAGAAGACTGTCTTGTGGGCAGCAGCATCCCCTCCCTGACACCTCGTGAGCCCAGGGTGATTCATGGTCTACAGACGCCATGCATTTTGCCATGGGTGACAAGATTTAGAGTGAAGAACAGTAAATGTCTGGCTGCTCCAAGCCCATGTTGGCAAGTTCATGACAGAGTTTATCACAGCTTCACCCTGGGCACCTGATGTCCCAGAGTGGAACTCTGGAAGACTCCAAGGCCAGAATTTCCAAGGTTGTGATACAACCCAGCAGGACAAAAGCCCAGGAGCTTCCTAGGCAGAGCCATACTTGCCCTAAAACTGTCATATTTCTGGTATTGGTTCCCATGTACTCTAGCAAGAGAAGTGCCTAGAGATGAGCCCAGGAAAGGGGAAAGACCTTCCTCCATGGTGGTTTTCTTACTCTATTGGTTCAGCAATCTGTGTACTCAACCAGTGTTCATGCCCCAAGGGAAACAGTCACACCAAAATTGCCTGTAAGAATTTGGTAAGTGGCTGAACACGGTGAGTAGTCAGATCGTCCTCAGGTCAAATAGTGGAGCACCACAAAGAATCCTTTCTGGGAAACCTCTGTCCAAGCCTCTGTGATCACCTACTCAGTCAGTTGCTGCAAAGACTTTTCCTGAGCTGGGCGCGGTGATGCATGCCTGGGTCCCAGCTACTCAGAAGGCTGAGATTGGAGCATTGTGAGTTGGAGCCCAGCCTGGGCTATCTTGAAGAAAATTCTTCCTTATAGAGTACCCAGACATGGCGGGGCTGGTGCTTAACTGAAAAGGGAGGAAAAAAACATAGCTAATCCAGGTGCGTGTGCTGAGGTGTTCACGTCCCACCTACACGCGTGGCACTCGCTGAGTGTTTGTCTTGGCCCATATGCAAGGTAGCCTGGAGGACTGGGGAGTAGTGTCGTGGGCACGGCCCCAGCCAATGACAAATGGGAATGGAAGGATCTGTACACCAGGTGCCGTGCCCATCAGGTGATGCAATGAATGGTGCTGGCTGTTGCCTCTTAGAGTCCCCAGTGGACTTGAGTTACAGCTGTCTGGAGTGGTGACCTGCTTGTTATCACATACTTCCTTTTCCTGCCTCTGCTTGAATATTTAAGATGTATTTCCAACTTAAAATGTTCAGAGCTCATTTCCTATTTCCCCACCCTACTACCTGAGATCACCTTCAAATAAAAGTCTGGCACACATAGTGAGGCCCTGTATCAAAATAAATAATAAGAAAGGTTTTCCTCTAGGAGTTCCCTAGGAATAAAGTGTCCTTTTTTCATTCATTCATTCGCCTTGTCATTTAGTCATTCATTCATTCATGCATTCATTCAGCATTTATCGAGCACCGCTTTGGAGACGGCACTTCTCTTGACTCTGGGACTATAGCGGCAAAGGAAATACATCTTAGAAATGGAAGACAAGGAACAAACAAGATGAATAAGTGCAAAGTAAAAATCTATAAGCTCATGCTAAGTGTCAAGGATGAAATAAGTCAGGAGGGAGGGCGAGGAGTTTTGAGGCTCTTATTAATTTAGACACATGGTCAGGGAAATTTACTGGACAGATGGAATACCAAAGGAGTGAGAGGAAGCAAACCCCTTTCACTTGAAATCTGAGGAAGAAGATTCTAGGCAAAGAGGACAGGAGGTACACAAATCAGTATTTTAGTTACATCACAGGTTCCCAGAAGCATCCCTCTGACCATAAGTTTTCCCAAAATACCACTGACATTAAGTCAGCGCCATGCTAAAAAATTTCAAAATAGCTCCCATTTTACAATGAGGTCTTGATACTTCTGCTGAGGTCTTCAGAGGGTCCAGTATTAGGTCTGACCTCAGAGGTTATCTCATTGCACAGTGATAACAGGTGTGACCCATGCAGACTACTGTCCCAGTTTTGCCTGCTCATAGTCCTTCCTTCCTTGGTGACTAGTTGCTTCATGAAGTATCCAAGTGCTATTCCTGCAGGGTTAGTGCAAGATTCCTCTAACTGCTAGTCTTCCCACAGTGACTCTTGGCTCCTGAGTTATTTTATTTATTGGTGCATTGTAATCATACATCTTGATGGGTTTCGGGATGGTAGAAGTCTACATGTACACATCGGTCAATTAGCCCTCCCCCAATTCACACCCCCATTCCCTCCCCCCTCCCTCTTTCTGGTGCTCAGCATAGTAGTTGACTTTGATGGCTCCTGAGATTCTATCACACTCACTCGGCACCAAAAGTCTTGATGCCCAATGATTTTTTTATGAATTAAGAAAAAGGTTTCATTGTGCTGCCAACTCTGATCTGTTGGAGGTAACTGTGTTGAGAAGGATTCTGTGTTGGCTTTGCGCTCCCTGGTATTGATTAGGGAGGGACATCTGACATCGATGAGCAATAGCTAATGCAACAGGTTTTTGCTCAAAGTACTCCATGTATTATTTAGTTTTCACTCTTTCTAGATTATAAGCTTCTTAACCTGTTAAGTCCCATCATCCCAGATGTGAGGCACCTATAAAAATCTATATTGAGCAACAAATATACAATTTACTGTAACTTTTGAAATAAATATGTTTTCAGAATCCTATTCTTTTAAGAAAAGTAGCAGGTGAATGATTACAGAATTCAAAAATATATTTTCATATATAGGGATATATATACATATAAATGATATGCAAGCTCTAGATTATGAGTTCCAATATATTTTAATGCATGTGTGTCAATTTCATTGAAATATGCAAAGAATTGAAAACTTGGGACTTAATGGGACTTTAGTAGGGATTCTCTGATACACATTTTCTCTCTCCTATGTGTTTATCCAACTCATCATTGAAAACTTAGATGCATTAATCTAAATGGAATGCTGAAATATGAGGTACAAACTCTCTCTGTCACACACACACACACACACACACACACACACACACACACACACACACCAGTGTCGAGAACCACTACTACCACCATGTATCACATAAGCTGAGTAGAAAATTCAGCTCTGTTGGCTGTCACTTACAGTTAGTTATGTGTGCAGCCGAATATGAAGGACTTAAAACTATTTTTTGTTCTGGTCTTTGAGCATTCTGTTATACAGACCTTCCTCTTGTGGCGTATCATATTTTATTATCAACTAGTGCCTCCTAGACAATTTTCTTTAAAATCACAAAATCAATCAAGAAGGAATGGGCATGCACATGCATTCTTCTGGGATATAATTTTATCTGCTCTGGTCATTCATGTACTGAAGTTTTACATTGTGCTTTTGACTCAATTCAGCAACATAAGTGGTCAATAAGACTTGACTTTTTTATATCATAGAAGAAAATCTGACCAATTTCATGCTTTATTTAGAGGATGGCTTTAGCTAGGGAAAAATAACAATAGCAAAATTCTCCCACATGCTTCCGTCCTTTTCCTGAACTTCTATTATTGATTGAGGAAATGTGATTCATAATGATGTATTAAATATTAAAACCAGTGTAAGATTAACTGAAATTTATAGGATGGCTTTTCTTAATTTACTGTCTAGCACACAATTTTTAGCATGCTGCATAAATATCAAAGAACTGCCTACATCCTTCTGTTGTTTTACCATAGCCCAGTATATTAAAATGAAACTTGATGACATTAAAAAAGAAGACACCATGTTACCCAGACCCAGACTTCCAACTTGGCTTTGATTGGCAGCTGAGGGGCAGTACAGGAAATGAAGTGGGTGACAGAGAGATGTATTTGAGCAGTTTCAACTTTACTCTGACATTTAGCTTTGTGCAGTGAAGCACGTGATCAAGCAAAGGGAGTTAACAATAACTTTCTGCCTAATATATGTGGGTACTGGGTAAAATGCTTTATAGGTTTTCTTAATCTTCTCAGAAGCCTTATGAAGACGGTGTTAATTGCTCCCTCTGATCCAGGACAATTCTCACCATGGTCATACATCAAGGTCACAGTGAACAGTTGAGCAGACCATAGACACAGCCTCCAAAGCTCATGCTATCTTGATACAGCCAGACCCATTTCCACAGTCTCCTAAGATACCCACAACCTCAGGTTTCTGGTCCAGAAAAATGTGTCAACTACCCATGCCTAAATTGCCACTTGGTCTTATATTAAATTGTATTTGGGTCAGAGATATCTAGTCCCCAGAGTATGGAGCTGCATTTGATATGACATGTGGTTCAGAGCAGCCTTTAATGCTAGTTTCCTGCTATGGGTTCTAACACCTATTCATCTGCCCATCAGTGGCTGCACGAACCAGTTCAATTTATTTATTGCTCAACTTTATCTGGAAAATCTTTTGGAGGGGGTACTGGGGATTGAACTCAGGGGCATTCTACCTCCAAACTATGCCCCCAGCCCATATATATATAATATAAATATAATATTTATATTTGGAACAGGTTTTCACTAAGTTGCTGAGGATCTCACTAAACTGCTGAAGCTGGCCTCAAACCTGTAATGCTCCTGTCTCAGCCTCCCAATTACTGGGATTACAGGTGTGCACCACCATGCCCAGCTATCTAGAAAATCTTAATAATTGTTCAAGCAATCTTAACTTTGAGACACAATCACAATCAAGGATGATTTTTTGAGCATTTTAAAAATTTTGTCTCTATAAACCCAAATATCTAAAATTAAAACTCAAGGGTTCAAGCAGGTTGAGGAGCGCTGACTTCAACTGTGGATGACTGAGACCACCAAAGTCCCTTCAGTGCATGGTGCCCCACCTCCCAGCCTCTCAGTCCAGCTTCATCCCAGCCACTGCCATGTCCACTGACTGTGCACAGGTGTAATCTCACAGCATCTTGTCACTTTCGGCATTTTCTCCTGAAGTCCTAGGACTTCTCGGAAACAATGTTGTTGTGGTTTGGATTTAGAATGTCCCCAAGACAAGGCAGCCATGTTAGAGGTGGGGCTTGGTTGCTGAGGAGAGGTCCTTGGGGCTGTGGCCTTGGTATTATGTATGGTCTCTCCTCCCCTTGCTTTCTCTTGCTTTCAGCCTCCCTGATATAAGAGCAGAGCCCTGGCACACTCTCTGCTCCCGGCTGCCATGCCTTGAACTCCACAGACTTCACCTGGCCTAACCTGGACTGAACCCCTGAAATCTCCATAACTGTGAGCAGATAAATCTTCCTTCCTCTAAGTTGTGGTGGTCAGGTGTTTTGGATTATAGCAGTGAGACTGCTGGCTGAAACAAATGTAGAAACATAAAGGTGTTAACCCAGTGGGGCACCTCTAGACCAGGGTGTTTGAGAAGAGTCATTGGATAGATGCTACCCCCTCCCTTCCTTTTCTGGGTCCAGCCTCAGTTTCCCACAGTGGTACCCAGCTTGTCAATGCATTCTGGCCTGGCCATCTCTCCCTGCTTAGCTCTCACTCCTGCTCCCTGGGACCACCACCCAGCTAAACCACGCACATACTAGTTCTCACCTCAGTCTCTGCTTTTGAGAACTCAGGTGAAGATATTTACCACAAGTGAACCCAGTTTTAATTTTCTCATCAAGAATTGTATGGGAGGGGGAATGAGGCAAACAACAGTTGCCCAAATTAAAGATGCAAATTTTAAGAAAAAAATAGGAAAGAAATTAACATTATTAAAAAGATTCTTTTATTTTTAAGAGCAGATCTCCCTCATCTCCACATGACTATTCCTTTTTGCAATGCCTGACAACATTTTTACATTTTTAACTTATTGCTCAATTAACTTTGCCATCCAGGGCATGCCAAAGCAGCCTGATTATTTCTGTAATCACTTTTTGTTTGCAGGCGGCGTGGGCAGGAGACAATAGAGGAGACATGCTGTTCATAGCAAAAGGAAGACACTTTGTGTTGGGTATGGCAGCAAGGCACTCAAACCTCACATATTTGGAAGACACTTTGTGTTGGGTATGGCAGCAAGGCACTCAAACCTCACATATTTGACTTTCTTATAACACCGTGAGGAAAATACTGTTTCTCCTGTCAAGAATAAGAAATCTACACTTTTCCTATTCACCAAAGGGCCATAGCATTCAAAGCTAGGGAAGTGTCTTACTTTAGAAAAGCCTCATCCTGAGTATCTCAATGTTTTCAGCTCATGTAAACTCTCACAGCCACCTTCTTCATTATCTACCTAGTTATTATTTTTTAGAATTGTATTGGTGCAATAAGATTATACAACACAGTGATTATACAACACTCAACATCTCTTGGTATGGTTCCCTCCCATCCCCATCACGCTACCCCCTCCTCCCTCCCCGTACATGCTAGTAAGGTGTTTAGTGATACCTTCATACACGGACGTAATGTTATTGGTTTATTTCCTTCCCCAAGCCTCCTCTTCCTCCTCCCCTCCTCACTCTCCGATCCCCATCCACTATTCTACTGGTCTCACTCCTTATGATCATGAAATTTCTTTCCTTTCTTATTTTCTCTCTAGCTTCCACATATGAGAGAAAATACCCCTTGACTTTCTGAAACTGGCTGATCTCACTTAGCATAATGATCTCTAGTTCCATTCATTTTCCTGCAAATGACATAATTTTGCTCCTCTTTATACCTGAGTAAAACTGCACTGTGTGTATATACCACATGTTTCCAGCTCATGTAAATTTTTCACAGCCGCCTTTTTCATATCTACCTATTATTAAAATACCTATTCATTCTCTTATTGCCTCTCCTACTGCATAAAAATTCTCTGCCTCATCCCTCTCTCCTTTTCCCTCTCCCTTTCACTGATCTCTCTCTTTCCTTACTCTTAATTTTATTTTTTGTACTGGGAATTATATATGGAATTGAACCCAGAGGCATTCTACATCCAAGCTATACCTTTGACTCTTTTATTGTTTATCACTATTATTATTACTGGATCAGGGTCTTGCTAAGTTGCTGAGGATCTCACTAAGTTGCTGAGGCTGTACTTGAATCTGTGATCCTCCTGTCTCAGTCTCTCGAGTACTGGGATTGCAGGCATGCACCACCGTGCTCAGTCCCCCCTCTATTTTTTAATATGACCTGCCCTTTGCAGATGCTTTTGCTCTTTCCAGGCGTAAACTGGCAACAGGGAGTGAGGAGATACAGGCTGGTGCATTTCTGAGCAACCTTCATTATATATTTGACAGCTGCAATCACTGGTTGAGAAACATGGCCTTGAATTTTAAAATACCTTAAAGACAAGCCTGGTGCAGTGGTGTATGCCTATAATCCCAGTACGTGGGAGGCTAACACAGGAGGATAGCAGGTTTGAGGCCAGCCTGAACAACTTAGACCCAGTCTTAAAATAAGTAAAAAAAGGGCTGGGGGTGTAGCTCAAAGGTAGAAAGTCCCTGAATTCAATCCCGTGCACCAAAATAAATAAATAAATAAATAAATAAATAAAAATAAAAAGACAAAGAAACAAACAAAAACCCCTAAAGACATACTCAGCTGCACACCAGCTCTCTTAAGGTGGAAGGGGAGCATGAGAGAAAGATAAAGACTGATGAGAAAAAAAACATGATTTGATTAATGAGACATTCAAATTCAAGAGTCTAGCTTGTGTTCCAGAAACCCCACTGTTGCCATTTCTAGGGACCAGAGTTTGTTTTCTTATGAAAGGTAAATTTTGGTGGCAGGAACACAAAGGCCCTTCTCGGTGATAAGACCCAAGAAGCTCCCAATCTGAGGTTTCCCACGGAATTCCTGTGTATCCATGGCGGTCACACCCCCTGCTGGGCCACGGCTGGTCCTGATGTGACCGTGGCACACAGAAATGGGTTGGGCCCGAATAGCAAGCTTAATGTTTAAAATAAGCACTCACAAAATGTTAAGTTTCAACCAAAAAAATACCTCACGTTTAGGATAGTTTGCTTTATGGAGTTTAGCCATGAAATAGATATATACGGTCACTAGCTCATATGGGCTGGAATGGCTGTTCCTTGTGCGCCTAATATATACATACTGCTGTGCTAGTCACTGAGATACCCAGCCCTGACTAATGAGGAGTTCTTGACTTCATAGTGTTTGTAATTGAGTCACAGGGAGCTGTAGTGTGCCCCCCAAAAGTATAACTCAAGATTTCAAATACACTCTGCAATATCTTTCTCCTGATCTTCATTTCTTTCTCCCCCTTCATAGACAATCATTAAAATGTACTTAACATACATGACTTCAGTTGTCATTTAAAAAGAACTTTGCGTTTAGAAATCAGACGATAAAACAACAGGACTGATCTTTGTGAGTGGATGACAGAAAGCCTGGTCACATATGGAGCTCTGGAAAGCTGAATGCATCTTAGACAAAGAACAAGGGAAGGAGACTGGAGAGAGTCTAAGAAGCACAGGCTAGTAAGCAGATTAAGTGTGTAGAGTCCCTAATTACTGCATTAATGCATGTGAAATGAGATAATGCTCCCCTTTACCTGCTGTGCTACCTCTGTTACTTAAATTTAGCCTATGTAGAATATTTATGTAGGCTCTGTTGGCTGATTTGGGGCTGTGGTCCCCCTTTTCCCTAAACTCTTTCCCCATTCTATTTTTTCTCCATCAATTTAAAATACATTAGCTATGAGGTCTATGATCCCAGCTCAGAGGCAGGGGTTGGAGGACGGTTAGGAACTCAGCGTCATAGTTGAATCAGGGTCGTTATGGACATCCAACAGGGATTCACTGAGAGCCTACCTTGTTCCAGGAACTACTCTAAGCACGGGAGACTGAGCAGTGTGAGAGTGAGGGACGCTCATCTCAGGGTGGCTGCAAAGTAGCAGAGGAGAAGCCATGAACAAACGCATGAACGAGATATAATTCAGAGACTAATCATTTCTATGAGGAAAAGCAAACTGTGTGTGTGTGTGTGTGTGTGTGTGTTAGCAGTGGGGGTAGGGTAAAGTAAGTTGGATGGTTAGGGAAGGGTTCTCTGCAGAGGTGCCATCGAAGCTGAGATCTGAATGAAACGGCAATGCTAACCCCATGAAGATTCCAGGCAGGGAGCTGAGGCAGGAGAATGACTGGTGCAAAGGCCCTAGGGTAGGGATGAGGTTGGCATGTTCAAAGAGTAGAAAGAAGGGCGTGGGGTAGCCCTGCTGGGAGTGATAGGAGATGGGAGCCGGGAGCTGGGCCAGGCAGGACAGAGCGGCATCCCTAAGTAACTTGCTCTTCCTCTCTGTGCAGTGTGGACCCACGTGAGTGTTGCTGTGTGGAGTCTGAATTGCAGGAAACACAGGTGAAAGATGCTGTCTCTGCAGGTCAGAGGTGACGGTAAGGGGCTTGAGAGGAATTGAGAGTGGGTTGGAGACCCTCAGGATGCTGAAGTGATGGTACCCTCCCAAGGACCGGATGTGGGAAGCAAGAAGATGTATCCCCAGGCAACTCAGAAAACCTGAAACATTCTGCACACGTAATTTACTTATTGGTGGCATTCTTTGGGACATTGATATTACGGTCTGGAAAAGGTGGGCAACTCCTTTCTAATTCACCATGTACTGTTCTAAGAATACTGCAGGCCTTTATCTTGAAGGCTACGTGTGACAAATTCAATTGATAAAATTAGAATGGAGATTTCTCTAAGGTTTGGTGGACACCATCACCATTATACACTTGTGTTTTCACCTGTGAGCTATAGCTCATTTTCTGCTGCTAGAGCTACCCATGTGAATCTGGCAACTGGCATCTTATTTGCACTGGCTGAAAGGTCAGACAGACTTATTTTTCTCTATTTAAAATGTCATAAAGGTCAAAGTTATTATTGGCCATATTTGTTTTTACCTGGATATTTTGCTACAATCCTATGCCAAATATGGCTGCCTATGTTAGTTTAAGAGTTAGACAATCACTGAAAAGCTATTATGCTACATTTATATTTATTTATTTATTTATTTATTTTTTGCGTTACCAGGGATTGGACGCAGGGGCGTTCTACCTCCGCGCTACACACCCAGCCCTATTTTTTTATACTTTATTTTGAAACCGGGTCTCACGAAGTTAAGGAGGGCCTCACTAAGTAGAGAGAGAGAGAGAGAGAGAGAGAGAGAGAGAGAGCTGAGGCTGGCTGCGAACCCGGATCCTCCGATCTCCGCCTCACAAAGTACTGGGATTACAAGCGTGCGCCACCACGCCCGACTACATTTATATTTATTAAAGGACACAAATACTATTTGATTGCAAGGTCTCTTTCAAGAATGGTTTTGGCAAAATACAACCTTCAGGCAATTTAGATTTATAATGACCTTAGTTAAGATGCATCGGAGAGACTTATTTTCACTCCAGTTTGACCTCTGTGCCATCTCCAGTAATGGATAGATGGTATTGTTAAAAATTGAAGGGGAAACTGTCTTATACATAGTACTTCAGATAGTTTGTGTACTTTACAAACATTCATTTTCCTTCACTTTCTTGAGTTGAGGACAGTATATAAAAAGGTATAAATATAAGAAATATATATTGGCTATATTGGTTAACATAAGAAATATATATTCTTCAAAGCAAGAAGTAGATTTTGTGACTATATTGTAAACATTTTATTTTTCTAAATGGGGGAAAGTCTAGCAACTTCAATAAAACTACCTTGATATAAGGGCCACTGGTTGCTAAATTGTAAAATGAGCTGGGGTTCCTAATGATTCCCCTGCTCCCCGCATTTCAGTGCTGTTAGTTTTTGATTGCTATAACAGAATACCAGAGAATGGGTGATTTATAAAGGAAAGAAGTTTATTTGGGCTAATGGTCTGGAGGCTGGGAAATCCAGGATTGGGTGGCCACATGTGGTGAGGGACTTGTGCTGTTTCAATTCATGGTGGAATAGAGAAAATCAAGCAAGGATGTGCCCCACAGACAAAACATGAGGGACAGCCATGCTTTATAACTTGATTAGTTATGGCAGTAACTAATCTGATCTTGAAAGAGCAAGAACTTATTCTCATAAGAAAATCATTAATCCCTCGTAAGGACCTAAAGCCACCTCTTAAAGACAGATCTCCAAACACCAGCACATGGAGAAACTAAGGCTCAACGTGTGAACTTCTTGGGAACCCACTCAAAGTGCAGCAGGTGCCTACTGACTTGATGCTTTGATATCTGGACAAGCCAGCCAAACACTTGGCAAGAAATGATGGGACATGTTTTACATATGACTTCAGTGATGTTAAGAGATTGTGTTTCCTTTTCTGGGGCGACTGGCCCCCCAGGTCTCACCTCTGGTAAAGCGATTTCAAGCATAAAGTAGCAAGTTCCACGAACTTCCTCACTGTTCCTGAAAACCACCTAATGAGTCATGCATTTGACTTTTGGCCATATCCATTTTCTGGCCTCTTTAGTCCTCCTTGTCCTTAAAATTCAAATTAATTAGATGTAGAAACACAAATATAATCTTGCAACCTATGACCATAACCCAAATCCACCTTTTACAACTTCCAAAATCAATTGAAAGGACTTCTGTGTAATATGTCTTAAGATCCAGAGAGACTATGTTTACAGTCTCATTAAACAAATCATATAATCACTGTGGGATTCTTTTTTTATCTGAAAGATAAAGACAAAGATACAGATCATGCTTGGTTATTGTGAGAATTGGATTTTACATGAAGCATGGGGGGGGGCTAGCACAGCAGGTATTAAGCATCCCCTCAGGTGGGCGTAGTCTGGATACAATCTCAGTCTACTCCTAATAGATCTACTTACCTCTAGTTTCATTTCCTCTGTATTTATCTTCCTAAATATCACTCATATCAGATCACTCAACAATTCAAAAGTCCTCAGTGGGTTCTATTGTCTATAGGACCAAGCCCAAAAATATTTGCTTTGGCATTCAAAATCACAGGCCACACAATTTTGGTTCTATCCACACTAGTCCCTCTCTCTCCTCTATAAACCCTGGCACATTCATGCTACTGACTTGAAATTTGTAACCTTTCACCTTGTATAATATATATTTTTCCTTCCCTGTGAACAAGCCTTATCGCCTCAACTGTATATGAATTTCTTAGAGAGGAATTACCAGGTCTTATTCTTTTGTAAAAATTTCCCCATAGAATCTATTTGTCTAGAGTCTCTTACACAGAAAATTGTTCCTGACAGTGATAAGATTGTAGGCCCGGAAGACAGGCAATTATGTCTAACAATGAGGGGAGGGAATGAACCAGTTTTTAGTAACTAGTGCTTTTGTATCTTGTCACCTTTACTCGAATCCTTTTGTAATTAATTAGGAAGAAAAAAAATAATAGTTAAGGTTGACATAAAGGTAGTTTGCATAAAGGTTTACTTAACAACATTTTTTATTTATATTCAAATTCAAGGGAGAAATGAAGAGTTATTTTTTTCTCTTTTGTTCTAAAGCAGACTGAAGACCCGAGAATAAATTTTTCCCTCAAGGCTACATGGAATGGTAATTCAGTGGAAGATTTGGGATCAAAATCCAGCTCTCGCTACCTCACTGTTTAGATACTTAAAACAGAAAGATAAATGGGAGGAATCCAGGGGTGAGGAAGCCCCAGAGCTAATTCAGACACTAGTGCAGTGCATAGAATTGAACTTAATCCATAAAACTCAAAGTGCATATACAAGCAAATATATGGGAGGATTAGTTAAAATATTGTCCTCTGTGTTTTGCTTCTGATTATAGCACAACAATAGTAACATCTTCCAAGTGGACTCTTCTTTGTGCTAAAATTATGTTTTATGGTTTCCCCTTTGATGAGGTCTTTTTAGTTTTTCCAGTCTCCTGAATATGCATTTATTTAATATCTATTTTGTAGCACATAAAATATGTGACACACATTTTTAAAAGTATGTAAAGGAAACAGAAGATTCGGTTTCGACTTTGAGGAATCTTGAATACTCGCTGAAGAAATAAGTTATATATATCAATGACCTGTAGGGTTATGTGATGTGAGAGGTGGCAAAATAGCTGTGTAGGAAGCCACACGAAAAGCTTCCAAAGTTTGATACGGTCAGGAAAGGTTCCTTAAGGCGATGAGGAGGGTGAAGAAGGAATGGGCTTTCTATTTGACCCTGTTGAGTAAATTATAGCTGACTCAGTGCACAAAAATTGAATGCAAATATAATTTAAAAATAACGTATTATAGCAGGGAAATGAAAATTAAGAACTCCATGAGAAGCTGTTCTACACTAATCTGATTGGCAAAACTTAAAAAAAAATGGATTGGATCATGTTTGGTAATATTATAGAGCAAAGGGAGCTCTTATTCTTTGATGGTAGGAACATAAATTGTTAAAATCCTTTGGAAAAACAATTTAATATCAGGCCAATTCAGAAGTGTTCATACCTGATGGCCTTGTAATTTTAGGGAAAAGTGTATCATAGAGAAACTTTTGCACATTTGTGAAAGATGGCATTACAACAATCCTCATATCACTCTGTTTTTACTAGTGAATGACTTGAAACAGCAAAATTTTCAATAGTAGAATGGATAAATAAATCAGAAATACACACGCAAACACGAAGTGTTACTACATACAAGTGAAGATAAAGGAATTACATGTATAAGCAAGAACAGGGATGAAGGCCAGGCGTGGTGGTGTAGACAGGCCAGGTGTGGTGGAGGCTGAGATGAAGGCCAGGCGTGGTGGAGGCTGAGACAAGAAGATGGCAGGTTTGAAGTCAGCCTTAGCTACATAGTAAGCAACCTAGCAATGCTGTGTTTCCAAACAAAAAGTAAAAAAAAGGGGGGGTCTGGAAGGTATAGCTCAGCGGTATAATGTCTCTGGGTTCAACCCCCATTACCAAAAAAAAGAACATGGATGAGATTTAGAAATATACTATTGAATGAAATAAAGCAAATTATGAAAAACATTACTTGCAATATGATTGCATCTATGCAAAATTTTAAAAACATGATAAGTTGCACAATCAGTTGCTTGGGGATAAAAGTATGGATAAAATGACCAAGAATGGTGTAAGAATAAAGAATACAACATTTAGAAGAGAGATTATCACTGTGGAGAGATGCAGAGTAGGATTGGGGAAAGTTAAGAAGGGATTTCAAAGATCATGAAAGTATATTTTAATTGGTGATAGGTTCACTCATGTATGTTGAATCATTTGTTTTATACCATTAACCAACTTTACATGTATTTTTAAATCTCTTCAATATTTGAGGTCATCAATATAATGGCTAGGCAGGGAAGAATGTGATTACAAAGAAATCAGAGAATAGCAAGAGGGAAAGAAAACAGTGTGGTATCACAGAAGCCAAGGTCATTGTCAACAGTCTCAGAAGGGCTGAGCGGATGAGAACCTGGGGACGCAGCCTTTCCACTGAGCTGCCTGTCATGGAGCCCACAGACCCCCTCAGTGCAGAGAAAGACTTTGATGAAGTAGTTAACAGGGGTGGACTGGGTAGGAAGGTGAAGTTAGGAAACTGATCCAATGAGTAAAGGCAACGTTTTCATGAAGAAGACCAGAGAGAGCTGAGGAGCTAGAGGAGCTTCCTTCCTTCCTTCCTTCCTTCCTTCCTTCCCTCCCTCCCTCTCTCCCTCCCTCCTTCCTTCCTTCCTTCTTCCTTCCCTCCCTCCTTCCTTCCTTCCTTCCTTCCTTCCTTCCTTCCTTTCTTCCTTCCCTCCCTTCCTCCCTCCCTCCCTCCCTCCCTCCTTCCTTCTTCCTTCCTTCCTTCCTTCCTTCCTTCCTTCCTTCCTTCCTTCTTTCCTTCCTTCCTTCCTTCCTTCCTTCCTTCCTTCCTTCCTTCCTTCTTTCCTTCCTTCCTTCCCTCC